>CM076574.1:407216710-407504140 GCA_034641835.2 Pinus albicaulis
TGTTTCTTTAAAGCTCATTGTGCCATAATCCATTCATATGTTTATACATTGCATTTGCTTCATTTCTGTTTATAAACTTTCATAATTTCCATTTCACTTCTGTCTTTCATGTTTTATGTTGTTAATCACTGATCAGTGTTCTTGTTTCAGGTTATAGATAAATGACTAGGGCATTTTCATAGCTTTTTGACTAATGACATGGAACTAACATTGTTCTCTTTGCTAAATTGTTTTTCACATAATTTGTTTAATTTGAGTATTTCTTTGTTTCATTCAGTTTGCTTATTTGTATTTAGTTAAATTTAGATATATTAAATTTTACTCATAACATCTTCGGTGCCTCCAAAAACCCCATAGCTAGGCTGATGAGTGAGGGATTGTATTATGAAATGTGTAGTTTAGTATTAGTTTCCTTTCTGTAAAATTAGATATATTAAATTGTGCATGACATCTTCAGTTGCCTCTGAAAGCCACAGCTGGACTGATGGTGAGGGATTGAATCATGAATGTATGGTTTTATATTAGTTTACTTTCTGCAAGTTAGATATCAGTTACTCAAGCTGTTTATGATTACTTCCGAAAATCATAGTTGGACTAATGATGAAGGATCAGAAGATAAATTGATGTAATCTGATTTAGATTTATTTTGTTGCAATTTTGAATTTCCTTAAGCATAGTTTCTTTTGTGTTTAGTCGGCAGCAAGAATAGTTTGGTTTTCATGCTCACTAGTTCACTGTTTTGATTTATTAGATTAGCAGCACCTTTTCATTTCGGCAGTACATTTTCATTTTCTTTCAAGTCTTGTCATTGTAAATTTCAAATTTCTTTTTAAAGTTTCAAGTTGGTAAATCATTATAGGGGATATCACTTCCTTGAACAAACATAACCAAACTTGTTTTCATCTTAGAATTTCCATTTCACCTTAGAAAAACCAAAAACGACAAAAAGTTAAGAAATAGGTTATCTTGCACATATAGTGCGCCGCACTTCATCAGCTTACGATTCCCGGATTGACAAATTAAATGCAGCAATTTAGGACACACTAAATTGACCAAACAGTTGTTGGATTCATTTTCAAGTCCATTATTTTTTGTGCTTGTATCCAATTTGGATTGATCCTTTGCCTTGCCCCACAATACAACATAAAATCAGGTAGCGAAAACAACTTCAACGTAAATGAAATGTGAAATGAACAATGAAACATTGATATAAACTTTTAAATTAATTCAAAACCTTAGAAATTTGGAATTTTTTTTCATTAAAAAAATTTTCAATTTTTTTACTGGGGAAACGACCCCTCACGTCCCCTTACATCCCCTCACATCCCATTTTTCCTAGGAAATGACCCCTTAGAAGTTTCCTCGCGTACCCTATTTTTTGGGAGCTTGGGGAAATGACCCCCAGCCGTCCCCAAATCCCCGGAGTGTGAGGGAGCTAGGAAACTCGACCCCCAAGTGGGGGACGCGACCCCGTGGAACATTGTTATAATCCCTAGGTGAACTAGAGGCCCCTAACACGTAACCAAAGGCAAACATCCTAGGATTTGAACATGGGACTTTGTACTCACATTTACTTTACATTTTCATAAGCTTTCCAAGTAAACTCCCTAGGGTATTAAATTTTATTATTATATTATTATTAATCATTTTTATCAGAATTTATTTAATTATTATTATTTTGTTTGAAACACAAAATTAGATGAAATGAATTTCTAGTCATTCCATAGACAAATCCTTGCAAAAGGTAGAGAAATAGAAAGCTAGTGAATTTTTTTCAAATAAGAATCTTTGTACAAGTCTAAAAGGGAGACAAGAGCCAAAATTTTGGAGAGGATCCATGTTGGTGAACAAAGTCCCTTATTTACATACCAACATTCTTAAAAAAACATTGAATGATGCAAAGATGGTGTGCTATATGTGTGATCAAAATATCCATGCCATCATTCAATGATTAAAAAAGTAGAGGTGTTACTTATTGCCTAGGGATTTTTCACTTTACTAATAATCAATTAGCATAATATATAAACAACCATGCAAAGTTAGATCAATGGTAGATGAAGTGGATAGAATTATTACAAAGTCACTCATTCATGTTGAAGCATAGGTATGGAGTTTGCATAGGGTTGCTGAAGCATTGAACAGAAGAACGAAATTGTTGACTACTGCTGTGTCGGCTCAGTGGGTTGATGGAAATAAATAATTTGTGTGAAACAATGCATATTTGTTCTAATGCAGGAAATTTGGCGGCAAGGAACTATGAAAATGGTATTTGAACTCCATTCTTGTAATACTTTCATACATCTTTCATGTTTTATGTTGATAATCATTGATCAGTGTTCTTGTTTCAGGTTATAGATAGGCAGCCCGGGCATTTGCATAGCTTTTGACTAATGACATGGAATCAATATTGTTCTGCTGTTAATTTATTTCTTCTTAGTTTTTGTTTAATTTCGGTATTGCTTTGTTTATTTCAGTCTTGCACATTTGCTTCAGTAATTAGATTTAGATATATTAAATTGCTCATGTCATTTTCAGTTACCTCCGAAAGCCACAGCTGGACTGATGGTGAGGGATTGTATTATGAAATGTGTAGTTTGATATGAGTTTCCTTTCTGCAAATTTAGATATATGTAGTATTCATGACATCTTCGGTTTCCTCAGAAACCCTGTTGGGTGATGGTGAGGATTGAATCATGAGTGTATGGTTTGATATTAGTTTACTATCTACAAGTTAGATGCTCAGTTACTCAGTTGTTTATGATTACTTCAGAAAATCATAGCTGGACTAATGATGAAGGATCAGAAGATAAATTGATGTAATCGATTTAGATTTACTTTGTTGCAATTTTGAATTTCCTTAAGCATAGTTTCTTTTGTGTTTAGTCAACATCAAGAATAGTTTGGTTTTCATGTTCAATAGTTCCTTTGTTTTGATTTATTAGACTAGCGACACCTTTTCATTTGACACATTTTCATTTCCTTTAGTGATCTTGTCATTGTAATTTTCAATTTTCTTTTAAAGTTTCAAGTTGGTAAATCATTATAGGGGATATCACTTCCTTGAACAAATATAACCAAACTTGTTTTCATTTTAGAATTTTCATTTCACCTTAGAAAAACCAAAAACGACAAAAAGTTAAGAAATAGGTTATCTTGCACATATAGTGCGCCGCACTTCATCAGCTTACGAATCCCGGATTGACAAATTAAATACAGCAATTTAGGACACACTAAATTGACCAAACATTTTGGCGCCGTTGCCGGGGAAGTGTAACTAGGTAGCCAATTTCTTAAAAAAAAAACACAAAATCATAAAAGAAGGGAAAACTTGATAACTTCTTGAAGTATGCTCTCCTCTTGCACCTAGTGTGATCTGGAGGATCAGAAAAGAGGGTTATTGGTTCAGTAATTTCTTAAGTATGCTCTCTTCTTGCACCTAGTGTGACCTGGAAGATCAGAAAGAGAATTATTAGCCCAACTTTAAAAAAAAAATAAAAAATGACATGCATAGAGCAAGAGATTCTAGGGGAAGGTTTATAGCTAAAGCCAAGAGTTCGATTTTCACAACTCCATCTTCTTCAAGGCATAGACCAGATTCACCACCATCTACCCCTAGCCTTAAGATTTTTGGAAGTCAAGGAACAACTGAATTAGAGTATTCTCCTATACCACCTACTAAAACCCATTTAGAAAACAAAGAGACTCTCTCTCATCCTCCCTTGGTAGAAGAACTAGAGGACTTTAAGGACTCTAAATAAAATATCATGGCAGAGGAAGTAATAGATGGAGGTAGAGGTAGAGGTAGAAGAGGAGGAAAAAATGGAGACAACAATGGTGAAGGAAATAATGGTAGAAATAGGGAAGGAAACAACTTGTTTGGATTCCCTATAGTTGATGAGGAAACTCATGCAACGATGAAAAATATCTCACCATCTGTTCTCCCTAACTTTTATGGATTGCGAAGTGAGGATCCTGAAACATTTCTGTTTGAGTTTGAAGTCGTGTGCCAAACTTATGACTATATGGAAGACTCTCAAAAACTCAAACTGTTTCCTTCAACATTGAAGGGAGCTGCTTTGAAATGGTTCATGGGATTAGCCACTCAATCTATAAGGACTTGGAATGATATGAAACAAACATTTTTGGATAGATACTTGGACTATTGTATGCCCACCAATCACAAGGATGAGGTATTCAAAATGATGCAAAAAGAAGATGAAAATTTGGAAGACTTACTTGAAAGATTTCAATACAACTTGGAAAGAGCAAAGATGAGCAACTTAGATGATGAAACCTTGAAAGCCCTCATATTAAAAGCCATTAGAGATGAATGGATAGATATTTTAAACATGATGGGAAAGGAGACATTTCTCAACTTCCACTTTGTGACATAACAGAACTATGTGTCCATCTCTCAAGAGGAAAATCTAAAACAGGAAAAGGGCCTAGGGATCCTTCTCTTATTAGGGCTAACAAATATGCAACTGGATTAGTAAGTAGGGTAGAGATTGGTAATATGCTTGATGAGTTCAAAACTGATATCTTAGGGAGCCTTAGTGAACAACTAGACACGCTTAAAATCCAAAACAAGCAGAAAGCAGAAACAGATGCTTTAGCCATCTTTTGTCCGAAATGTAGGAAGAAACATGCTTTAAGGGAATGTCCCTTGGATGCAAAAGTTGTAGAAACATGTATGATTTGCTTAGAGAATCATGAGATCAAGGATTGTCCTTCAATTCCTGGACTCAAAGCTGTTTTTCAAGAAGACCCAAATTCAATGATTGTAAAAAATAACACATTTAATTCCTGGTAAGAAAAAATATGTTGTGACATACATTGTTGTTTTGTTATTTAAAGAGATTGTTTGTTTACATGGTTTGCTAGGAAGCATAATCTCAAACAGAGATAGCATTTTTATTGGTAATTTCAAGACCTGTGGAAGATACTTGACACAAAATTGTAGTTTAGTGCCTGCATATCATCTGCATACTAATGAGAAAACTGAGATAGTTAATAGAAGCCTTGGAAATCTATTAAGACGTTTAATTGGAGAGAAACGAGAATAGAGGGATTTGGTATTTTCACATGCTAAATTTGTGTAGAATAATTTTGGTGAACATGTACAAGGAATAGTACTTCCAATATTCTGATGGTAGGTCATCAAGAAGAGTCACTGGTTTGGCTTGCTTACTTAAAGCAAGCAAGAGGAGTGTAAATGCAAAGTCATTCACTGAGCATACGAAGGAAATGGAGTCACTAGTTTGGCTTGCTTGCTTAACACAAGAAAGATGAGTGTAAATGTGGAGTCATTCACTAAGCATACGAAGGAAATGTATGAGCAGGTGTAGCAACAACGACAATAGCCCAATGTGAAATGGTGTGTGTGAAGATTCGAAAAGGGAATCTTGTTTTAGCACATTCGAGGAAGGAAATATTTTCTGAAGAGCACCTATTACAAGTTGAAAAAGAAGATGACAGGTCCTTGCAATATCTTGAAAAATATTTTGGACAATGATTATGTTTAAGAGTTCCCTGAGGGTTTGGACATCTCACCAACTTCCAACACGTTTGATTTGTGTGTTCACAAAATAATTGTAGATGGGAATCAATATGTCGAAAATTGGAAAGAGTAGATTCCAAAGCATAAGAGGGATGAGATCACAAAGATATTGAAAGATAGGGTTGTGGGGAAAAGCTAGGGAACAAAGAATTATTTTGTTCATTGGGAAGGCAAGGACTTGAAAGAGACCACTTGGATTTTAAAAGCAGAGTTGGGATGAGTCACTCAGCGTTCACCTGTTTGATCTACACACTTGTGAGAGGGAGCTCACTTTTCTTCTTACTAGGGGAGTCTAATGGAAAAGTGTCCACTGGGAAGGTAGGAATGAGAGAAAATAGGGAAGTGGAAAATAGGATATAAGGAAGAGGAGATGAAAAAGTGGAGCAAGAGAAACAAAAGTACCAGGGTGAATTAAAGTGGTTTTAGTATTCCTCTTTGAACTTTTGTAAGCCTAGCTGAGACTTACACCAGCAGACACTCCAAATAGTTATTTGCTGATACTCTCAACAATTATTTCCTGCAGTATACAAAGCCCATTGAAGCGTATTATGTAAATTTATGAAATATGTGGTGTAATATAAAAGTTGGTTGTGTAATTTGGGGGTTCCTCCCTTTGTGCCCTTATTGATTTAAAACATTATGTGTCCTTCATTTTATTCATTGTTTTCTCCTACACCAATAATGATGTGATTCTTAATGTGAATGAGCCTTCATGTGGTATGAGGGTGCAATCACAAGCCAATTTGTCCTTGCAGGTAATAGTGGACAATCATGATGAGTTGGAAACCACCCTATGCAGCTCTACAATCCAACGATTCTGCCCCGAAGTGGCCACTACAACAGAAGAAAATAGTGTAGAGAGAGGGCAAAAATGCATTCACTATGTCTCACACTTTCCTGCCAACAACAAATAGTTCTTAACTCTAGCCCTTGCTATCTCCGAGAATCCATCCCAAACCTAATATTGATGGATGAGACCAGATCACTGATAAGCCTCTTGTGATCAATTGTCGGGGAATTGCCCCAGATGATCATTACAAGTCACTGCCAGTTGCATGCATTATTGTTGAGTATTATATACATCAAGTTGCAATATTTGATGCTACTTAGAGTTTGCTACTATGTCTATGTTGTTAGCGTTTGTATGCTCTTGAGTGGTTACCCTAAGTCAAGGCATCTTTTAGTTTTCGATAACTGCACTTGCAACCCACCTTTTTGTATATATATATATATATATATATATATATATATATATAGTCCAAAGAAGCTTTAATGGTTAACAAAACCTAGCATTGTTGAAAGAAGCCTTCACAAGTGTTGCACGCAATGTTTTTATTTATAGTCATGGAAGCTTTGATGCCAAACAAAACCTAGTATTGTTGAAAGAAGCCTTCACATTGTTTTGCAAGCTTTCACTCAATGAAAGAATGTCAGATCAATCCCACGTTTTCATGGTTATATGGCTCAGTGATCAACTCTAATTGATGTGTGGGGACAAGGAGAATGATGATGGAAACTTTAGTAGAATGGGAAGAAAACTTGGGCTATTACAGGTAGTGACTCAGAAACCATTCTCAAGACACTGATTGTGAAATAATTGGAGGACAAAATGGAAAGAATAGAAGAAAAGGCATTGGAAACCTGACACAGAAATGATCACCTCACACAGTGACTAATCATCCATGACAAACTTGGTAAAGAAGAAATAAGGATAGAAAAAAATTGGGATGCAAAAAAGCAGTTTTTTAACTAGAATCTCAAGCCAAACAATAAAATTTATCTGCACAACAGCATCGAGCCTGCAATTTATCACAGAGACATCAAACCCACTAACATTCTGCTGGATGAGGAAATGAGTGCCCATATAGCAAAATTTAATGAAATAATATTTAATGGGATATCTAATATTTTTCAGAATACCTATTTTCCTCCCCTGGGTGATTGAAAAAACCACTGGGCAATTCCATTGCTTCAGAATAACGAAAATACCTTTTCCTTTCTTTGGCATCCAGATTTCCTCCAAAAGTGATTGGCATTGATTCTGAATTGGGTTTTCCATGACCATTCTTGAATTTCAGAGTATATTTATCGATTAACACCTCTCGCTGAATCTTCTGAACAACATCATAGGCTGCCATTAACAGAGAAACTTAGTTTAGGCTTCTTATTTTTGCATAAAATTCAACTGCTTAAATCTATAAATATCGTAAATATTAGGGTATCTGAATACTTGAAAACTGCGAATGTAGTTTGCAAGATGGATTTTCTAGGGGCTGTAACTTTCCTCTTCAAATATTTCTCCGCTCCACATTCTAAGGGATAGTCAAAGACTTGCCATGGAATATTTGTCTCCAGCTTAATTTCAACAACATGTTCAGAGCTTTGTGGCCTCCTGAATGCTATGATAATTCTGAGGAAAATGTTTGGCGAACATTCCACGTGATTAAAGGATGAATTAGAGTTCGAATCTAGTAGCGGAATGAAATATTTGTAGTATAAATTATTTGAGAAGAGCAGCGTAATAAGGCATGTGATAAGAATTATATTTTTTTTAGTTCGTCTTGTAGCAAGGTGTAGCCACTATTGAGAGTGTTGCTGATTTTGTGAGAAAATCAGGATATCAAAGGTGGAATTGAAGGTTGAAGAGCTCAAGAAAATGGTGATGTGGAAGAAACGATAAGCACCAGAAATAGAAACTTTGTTGTTATTCCCATAAACAACAAGCTTTGCTATAGAGGGTCCCAAGCTTGAATTCAGGAGTCATCAACATTTACGAACATTCCTTATTGAGTTTGCCACATCTTACGAGAGTGCACAGATGATGGTATGATTTCTGATTTCCATAGCATGGCCGCTACATCATACAGGAATAATTTCTTAAACCCTTACCTTCTCATAGGCCTCTCAACAGATGGAGGAGGAGGGAGCGCCTTCTTCTTATTGAAACTGAATAATCGATTCATCATCTTTGCTCGAGTCAAACTCTTCAATGCACTTCATACCGATGAGAGGGTATTAAGGCTCCCCTCCTCTAGCTCTGGTCCATTGCTTTGGTAACTGAATGTTGTATTCGTTTTGTTTTCCCGCCAATCCTCCATGACAATACCCTCTTAAAACTTAAATGGAGTGGGAAAATGATTTTCGGATGAGTAAAAGAATTTTAATGGGAAGGGTAAAAAACTTCTATTAAAAAAAAAAATTATATATATATATATATATATATATATATATATATATATATATATATATATATATATATATATATATATATATATTTCCAATGTAATAAATATTTAATTTCTTAAAAGTTATTCAAATATTGTAAATATTTTAATGTTTTTTAAAAGAAAGGTGGAAACTATGTTGAGTTTGCAAATTATTTTTTATTTATTTATGTTACTTTTTATTTTTCATTGTATATGATTAATCTAGATTCATCATAACTTTGGATCTATCAAGTGTCTAAAGGGATCACATCTAAAAAATTTTGCACCTTAAGAGATTTGATTCCTCCATCTTGGCCCTTGGTAGATCTAGAGTTGAGATAGATCTAGATTGGCTTAGTTATTAATTTTATGTTTTTAAATTTTATTTTATTTTGACGGACTCAAAATGTTAAAGAGGACCTTACAACATCTTTACCATAGGAGAAGAATTCAACACTGGAGAAACCCTAGAGGCCCATAGAAAAATTGGTGGAGGAGAAAGGTTCGTGGAGATTCAGGCTAGAGTAGGGCATAGTTTTGACAAAGAGTGAACAAGCTTTGGACAATGTCAGGCCCTCATATCCTTTTCAAAATGAAAAATAAGATTAAATGGTAACCATGAGTTTTTTATCACATGATATATATTTTGTACAAAGATGGTCGCCATGATAAACCCTTTGAAGACACGCAACTACTCGTCAAATATGCTTTTCAGGTGAGATCATGTCGATTGTTTACTATTGGATCCACATGGAGGAGGAGGATTTGGTGGATTATGAACAAGAGGAGGGGGGTTTTGAACAAATTTGGTCTAGTCCCAAGGATTTTATCCATTCACATTTCAAATTCAACTTAGAAGGTCACCATACAGCGGTTTCTAGGCCTATCAGATCTCTAGAAAACAAAGTTAAGAATTCAATAGGCAACTATCTAGCGGTTCAAAGGCCCTAACTATTGCTTCAATCATTCACTATTCGGGGCCTTCAGTTTCGGCTACCCAGCGCCTGAGGACATTTTTCAGGGGCTAAATAACTCTTCTTGGGGTCTTTGGTTGTAATTTTAGTTTCCCTATTGTCCTATGTATTGGAGGAAGACATACAATGTGTTAATGCTTCCTTAGGGTTTTCAGAATTTTTTGAACACAGTGGGGGTTCTTCACTCTTCAAAACCTCTTCGTATTGTTTTCCTATATATCCTTCATCTCAAGTGCCATCAACCTCACCCTCCTTTAGCGAACTAGTGAAGAAGAGTCTTGCCTCGACGTCGGAAGAAGGTCAAAATAACATCATGAATGGTCTTGGGGTTTTCATGGAGAAACAATCTTGTGAATAAGGAGTTGTGATTCAAAAGGAGTCCAAGAAAGCAAGGAAGAGGAAAATCCATTGAAGTGTCAAGAAGAAGAACATAGGCCTCCTTTTTGTAGTTTTGGGAGTCAACATCACCATTCAAAAGACTAAGGAAATGTCCCAAAATCCCTTGGTGGGGCAAGTAAGGGTTTCAAAATTCAGATCCTCAACCCTAAAAGTGTGGGTTGACAAGGAAATCTTGCCTATTGTCAAATTTCCTCCAAAGGTGTCGTTATTAGCCCGAGGTTGCATTCATTTGTGCTTCAAAGATGTAGCACACACCAAGAAGGTACAACAAATGGTTTATAGAATTGATTCATCTCCTCTCCTTTTCAATTTCTAGATGCCCCTCTTCGATGCAAAGTAGGAGAGATTAGATATGGCCCCAATCTAGGTTCATCTTCCAAGTCTCCCTCCTAACTATTGGGACACCCTATTTTCAAAGATATAGGTAACTCATTGAGATATTATCTAGCCCATGAATCTACATATTTAGAGATGGGGATTAAGAAATACACCCATATTTTGGTTAATATGGACCTTAGAGAAGGGCTTATAGAAGGCATGGATATCGAGATTGTGGTGGAGTGTATTCAGATATTAGATTATGAGAATTAACTTTTAGGTGTAGGTGGGGCCATAGGTATGGGCACATCGCTAAAAATTATGAGCTTCCCTTTTCTACATATGACTATCCATCTAGAGGCAAAGCTAGATGGTGAAAGTCCTCTCTGCAAAACATCCTCCAAGTTGTTGGTGAAAATTGTCAAGAGATGGTGTTTATATTGCCAGTTGTCTAGAATTCCTTCTAAAGGGGTGGAGTTTAATTTCCTTTGATGCTAATGGAATATTGGGGGGTTTAGAAGTTGGATGGAAAGCCATAAATATTTGGGTATCCAATTCTTTGGGTTTGGATTTTGGTTTGTCCATTGAGGATAGAGAAGAGGTGAAAGGTTGAGTTGAACTTCACCATGAAAACCACAGAAGGTTTGAGAATGCTGGTGTGTAAAATCATCACAAAATTTTCAAATAAACATATCAAGTCTCCAAGACCAAAAGAAAAGCTAACTCAGCGATTTTGGCAATCCACAGGCAAAGGCATAAAGGGATATCAGTGAAAGTGACAAACAAGAGTTTTAAACATTTGAAAGTGGGTTGAAAATATAAAAAAAATTCCACATACCTATAGAACTCATTTCACACTTCATATGAATCATGGTTCCCTTGCAGAGAATTACAATTTTAAAGGAGATAAGAAAATTTGAGTTTTGAAGGCAAAATTGGACAATTTTTCTTGGCACTGCGCCCCTGGCTTGGCGCTGTGTACCTGGAAAGTGGCGCTGCGCCCCTGGCTTGGCGCCGCGCACCTGGAAAGTGGTGCTGTGCCCATCGTATTTTTTCCCCATATATTTTCTTAAGGTGCTGTACGCCTGGAAAAAGGCGCTACACATTGGGGAAGGCGTTGCGCCCTTGGCCAGGAGGGCCTTCTAAGCCTTTTGACCATTCAGATCACCTCAAGGTTGCTTCAAATTATCACCAAGGCTTCTCCAAGAACTAGCAGATGTAAGTGCAGGTCATCAACTCCTCTCCAAGTATTTTTGTCATAATTTTATTAAAATAATGGAACCCTAAGGAGAAACCCTAAATTTCATGCTTAATATCATTGTTTAAACCTCATTCATCTGCCTACTAAGGGTATCAATCAAGACAAGGGTGAAATCGGGTGTTGTGGAAGTTGTCACTCATCTAGGTATCCCCCTAAATCCATTTCCTTCATAATGCTCATACACTCTGTCCCTTCACTTTTAAAAATTGACACTCCATCATCTCGCTTTCATCTCAATTTCACATTTAGCCCAAGTGTTCAAAAACGAAGTTTAAACAGATGTCAGCAGAGGGTTATCATTGAATAGTTAGCCTATTCCTCATTCTCATATACTTACACCCTCACTCATTCACCTCATTCACTTGTAAAGGTTGCCATTCCACCATCCCTTCATCTCATTTTTATTTGCAGTCCTAGGGTTCTTTCAAAGGAAGAGTGGTCAAAATGTAAAGAGGGAGAGACAGTGGCAGTGAAGAACGAGGCAGTGAGGGGGTTGATGAAAATGAGGAATCAAGTAGTGAAGAAAAGAGCATTGAAGGCTGTGAGGCAAATTTAAATGAAGAAGAAAACAATAAATAAGAGGTTACTGAGGCACATATTAGTGATAAAGATAGCAGTGAGGGAAATGGCAGTAAGGATGATGACACTGGGTCAAAGAGCCATGAGAGAAGTGATGGTACCAATGCAAATAGTAGTCATGGTGGGACCAATGAGGCAAAATAGAAATAAAAGTTTGGTAACCTAGCTGATCCATCACCTACAAGCATCTCAAACCTATTCAGTAAGGTAAATCCACATTTTGACACAATTTTGAAGATTTTGGAATTTTGATAGTTTTAAAGGGTCAAAGGCGCAGCGCCACTGGCGTTGCACTATTTTTTAGGGAACTCAATGAAGGAATGGTTTAAATTTTAATTTTAATCATGCCAAGGAGATCACTCATAGAAAATTTCAACTCATTTGGAGCAAAAATGGTCCTCCAAAAGTGCCAAAAACACCCAAAAAATCACCTTTCTGCCGCATTTTTAGAGCTGGCGCTGTGCCTTGAGCAGTATTGGGAGAATGGGTTTTTGAGTAGAAAAATGGACACCAAATTGAAAACTAAATATATATTTGGAAATTAGACAAGACACGCTTTCCAATGAGCTATCATGGAGCTCATTTGGACCCTTGGAAGTCCTCGAAATCTTGGTTTAAAAAAAGGCAATTTCTCCCAATGCTGGTGCTGCGCCCTTGAACCTCAGTGCTGCGCCCTTACAAAAAAGTCAACAAAACACACTTGGAGATATTTTGGAAGTTATTGAGGAGCCCCAAAGTCAGTTTTTTGGCCAAAGTTGGTTGAGGATTTATTTTGCATTTAATGAATTAAGATATTTGTGCCTTGGGCCTTGCATGGTCTCATAGGAAAAATTTGACATTTATGAGTAATTAATGGTTTCTAAAACCCTAGTTAGGGTTTTGGTCCTCTTTGCAAGTTAAATACTGTATTGAGGCCTCATTGTAAATGTTGGTTGATTTCTGAGCTTAATATGATATATACTTTGAGCTTGTTGAAGAAATTGGCTTTGGTGGTTGTGAGTGCTTTGGATTGAGCATCAATGGATCAAGCACATTCCCAGGATTCATGAGCTCTGTTAGATGGTGGTGTTATTCCACTCTTGTATTTGTTTCCTTCAGTTTTCATTATGTTCATGGTTTCTTTGTTCTCAGGACATAAATTTTAGAGTAGGATATGCTTTCTTGGCACCCTATTTCTGTCTACATCCTATTATATCTATGTTTTCTTCCTTGAAGTTTAATTAAAGAATCCTTAAATGCTCTTTAGTTTAATTGAAATGTTATGTTAAAAGTTCTCTTTGTTTGAAATAAATTTTCAGATAATTCTTAACTTCTCTCTAGATTTACTTATTTGTTGTTTTGAGGTCTGTTTAGCAAAGGTCTAGTTGAAGAATCCTTCATTGCTCTTCTAGTTTTACTATGCTATCATCCTAAAAGCTTTTCTTGTTTCTAGTAGATCCTTAATTTCCCTTTGAATCTACTGCACTCATAACTTCATGTTAATTTCACACTCACTAAACCTACTTAGATCCATTTGGCCTTGTTAACTTTCCCTATGAAACACCCTTAACCCCTTGTTGTACTTTTCAAAACCTTTGAGGAATCCATAGCCCAATGGATTGATTTTCTCTTACTCTACCTATTCTTCTTAAAAACCTATCCAACCAAACAAACAAACAAACAAACAAACCCTAATCCTTATAACTAGCCTAAAATCAAAACCCTAAAATCATACAAGTTACATCTTTCACACAAACATAGAGAGAGCCCTCTCTGAGTCCAGGAAGGCTAGGTCTTAGGACTCTAAATATTGGTTTGATGTTACCCTTGTACATTTGGTCATTACCAATCTACCAAATTATGGGGACCTAACACAATCTACCTATTTAATCAAGGAGAACTAAGAATCCAATCATACATTAAAGATGATAATGGAAAGCACGAATCAATTGTATTATATTAAAATAGATTAGGGGGAGTTACAACTTGCGCCTTTATGTCGCAGCTCTCCTTTGATGGGTTTGGATCCAGGCACGTATCCAAAGCGCTCGTTCCAACTTTATCTGAAAGGGAAAAAGGTCTCAACTCTCGATCGATGCCTATAGCAACAAATGTCTCTCTGTTGTTCTTCTATCTCTGTTTTAACTAGCAGAGCTATGGGAGAATGTCCATTTTATAGCAAGGGAAGAGGGAACATGGATCCACTTAAGGTCGGGAAATGGGTTATCCCTTTGGGTGGTTCCATTTTTGTGGGAACAAAGAACCCAAAGGGAGAAGCTCGGCTTTATCCTCATGAACAAACAACCATCTCTCCACCATGAAGCTTCATTTCCATTTAAAAAAAAAATTCCACAAGAGGATCGATGCAGGTATGATCCTCAATCTAGCGTTGATCGACACTTCCCTAGACCAAAAAAGAGCCATTGGCACAAGTAATACACATAGAGGGTGCGACACTCCAGATAACCATGTTTTCAAGGATCTGCTTCAGGAATGGTTAACAAAAATTTTACTCATTATGCTGGAAGGGATATGATGGCATATTTTCATGATGGAAAATAGACACAGGGGTCACTGTTAGGGGTCTCTAGGATCAGGAACGGGGATTATAGGGACAATGAAAAATTGTTGTGTAACTAGAGCAATAGGTCAAAATTCACGGAAGATAATGAATATGAGAAACATGTGCCAGGGACTAGTGTTAACGAGTGCTAGTTGGCATGCCAAGGAGAGAGTGACAAGGTATGCTAAGCATTGGTAAGGCATGATAGGGAATATCAAGGCATGTCAAGAAGTCATAAGCTATGCTTGGGAGTTCCAGTGTGTCCTAATTATATGTGCCAAATAGTGCCAATATATGCCAATACATGCTATTTTCTAAGGATGTGCAGGGTTCCAGGGTATGTCAATATGTGTCAAGAAGTGTCAAGGCAACAAAAGCAAGAACCAATAAGAGGGTTAATAAGTCGGAAGTTTATCTTTTTCAAAATGGGCATGCTAGGCACACTAATAATAGGTCCCAATACATGCCAAGTGGCATTGTGTGCCAAGTTCTAATGTATGTCAATGCATTCAACCAATGTGTTCCAGGGCATGCTAGGGACTACATGCATGCCAACACATGCTAGGAGAGTTCTATGTTGTGTTAACGCATGCCACCATGTGCTTGGGCGTTAGTGTCATGACAAGATGTTCTAGGTACAAATATGTTCCAAGGCATGTGAGGTGCTAAGAAATGTTAGTGTGTGCTGAAGCATTTATTTAAGGTGTGCCCAAATTGTTGAGGAGTGTTAGGTCTTTCTCATTAATAGAATTGACAAAGATTGATTATGTATTAAATAATATATTTCCTACACACACTAGTGGAACTTTATCTAAAGATAATTTTCTATATAATAAACTTAATAGATATGAATCATGTGTTGACTCATAGGAAAACTCTATTCGACTAGTCATTACTTGAGGGAAATGATACACACTAATTACTTCTTAAAAAACTGACTGACTCTAACCATTATGGCCTTGGACATATTATAAAAAGACTCCACAATAATGGTCTTAAATCATTATATTTTGAAAAAATATATATTAACAAGCACATAGCGTCATTAAAAAATCATTGGAATTATCAATGATGATGAACATTTTTTAACCATCACCAAAAGTAACAAAAAGAGCATTGGTGAGGGTCATTGAAAGTTCATCACTAAAAGTGTCACCAAAGAGAGAATTAGTGATGGGCCTTTAATGAACCTCACCAAAAGTGTCATTGAAAATGGCTTTGGTGACGGACCTTAAAGGACCATCACTATATACAATTACAACGATGTTTTTTTAAGGATCGTCACCATATGTGATATTGGTGACGAACCTTAAAGGTACGTCATAAGCATGACCATCATCAATGTCCTTTTTTCTTTTAGTGGGTCAAAACGCATGGGAAAAGATGAATGTGAATAATAATACAAATTTTTGAGGAGTTAATAGAAGTTGGGTATTGATGGTGTGTACTTATGAGTGGGAGAAATTATAGATGAGAAGACCAAAAAATTAGTAAAATGTTTATATCATTTACATAAAAAAAATGCAATCTAGCAAATAAATGAAGACGTTACTCCATATGAGAAGGGGATAAGTTTACCATGACATTCAACCTATTACCTGATGATATTTGCAATTGATGAAGAGAATAATAACTTGGCTATAATTTTTTTTTGCATAGATTAGTATAGAGAACAATCAATTTGACAATGGTTTTCGCTTTGAGGTTTCTACTTGAATGTCTACATATATTGTGTGAATGTTGTCATATTGTTCAATTGTTTTAATTTATTTATTTTAATATTGTAGGTGTTCTTTTTGTTGCTTTGTTATCATATTGCAAGGGGTCATCCCTCACCACATCAAGCGGTATTAGAGTTTACTTATAACACTAAGAGGGGAAAAACCAAAGATTGTAGCAAAATGCCATGAGAAGAAAATTATAGGTGTTGAATATAAGCAAAACACAACAAAAGAAGAAAGAGAGACCATTAGAGTGAAAGTGAAAGTGTGTCTAATAGTGAGACGAGGATTATTGATTTAATATTGTTGAATTTGAGGGAAGTTTGGTGTTAATTGAAAACTGTTGATTGAAGATTGTTGAGATGAGTACCCTTTATCGAGTTTGTGGTTTAATTTTGATGGGAAAAAATGTCAGTGACAAAAATATTAATATTGTTATTATTTATTTATTTGAAATGTTCTAACGAATCATATATTAGGGAACTTTCTAATTGGTTTAAGAAACTTGTGAATGGCAAACCTATTGAGTGGGCATTTGGATTATTTAGTGTTAAAGGCTTTCAAAGAAATTTTTGCTGAAATATGTTGAACTATGGATTGCTACACAACATTGTTGCATATTATTAATATATCTTTGATGTTACAAATGGTTCATTATAACCAAAGTTCAACATTTCTTTGGAAATAATCTGACTTGGAATGAGTTACTATTTTTCAGACAATGTTTGTTTTGGGAAATCTATTTGAAATTCAATTGATCAATGATCTTAAGTGTATGTTAAATGTTGGCTTGAACCTTTTGTTAGGGGCACAAACCAATTGTGAAGAAGACATTGACATTGTGTGCATTCATATCATATATAATCCATAGTGTATAAAGTTACAATTTGTACTACAGTCAAAGTAGGTGTGAAGAGTCCACTAAAGAAGCACATGGTCTAGTCCTAAAAATAAAGAACTAGTTAACAAAATGCACAACATGAAACCATGTTGGAGGCATAGAAGGGGATGCCATGGAAACAAAACGTTGTTGTATGCATCAATAATATTGAATTTTATAAATCCCAAGAAACTTGAAGTTGCATTAGCTTTGAAGGGATTAGTTGTGAATATTTTTAAGAAGGTAGGTGAAGTGTGCATAGGTGTGAATAAATGGTTGATAGAGAAGGGATACCAAACCTGTTGGACAACTGATATTGACTGATTGATTGGTGGCACTCGGTATGTTGGAATTGATGTCAATCAGAGTAGATTGAGGTTAGAAGTAACAGATGTGAGCATGAGTCCCATGGTTTCTTTAGCCTCAGGTAGATAATCATCATAGTAAACATGCATATTGGAGAAGCCATAAAATGATGGCTATGATGGTTGAGAGTCCTAGAATTTGGAGGATATTTTTCCTCAAGAGACCAACTAAAATACTCTTAGATTTAGCACATTTGGTTAGTGCTCGAAAAGGTATTTCCAATGATATGTGGAATTCCATGAATGGATCTCGAGACCAAAAGTTATTGATAACCAAAGTTAGGAGGTCGAATTCGTTAGAAGCAGTCCAAATTTTGGAAGTAGAGGAGCAGAACTAATTTCAAAACCTTGAATTTTGGAGGGACGGAGTATCGAGAGCTTCAAAACATCAAATATTGGAAGGGATGAATATCAGAGCAGGCAGAACATCGAAACACCGAATTTCGGAAGGTCGGAATATCGAAAAGTCATCATCTCAAAACCTCGGAGGTTCGGAACTTTGGGTTTTTGGAACCTCATAACTTCTTATAAATTGATTTCTTAGAAAATCACCAAGGGTTGTGGGGAGCAGGAATTAAAAAGGAATTCAGTTGCAGAACCAAGGATTGAGAGACCCTTTCTCTCTCCTTAGACAGGAATATGGTAGCAGGTTATTGGCCCTCTGGAACTCACAGTGGCATATGACGTAAGTATGACGTGGATGTGCGATGGACACATGATAGTCAAATTCAATGTTATTGAGTGGCCTAATGGGGAAAATCCTGGTGACACATGTCACCACTAAGGAGACACCACGTGGAGATGATGACAAGAGCATGACGTCATTCGGGAAGTATATTTCAGAGGTCAGAGTCTTTGTAACTCCTCTCTAACTGAAATTTGTGAAAGAATCTGATACAGGGGGGTTTCGATGTGTTGGCTTTTGGTCGTGGAAGTTAAAATAACCAAGGGTGGAGAGAAAACACACAAGGAGATAGACCCCCGACTGGAACCTGAAGGCCTTAACACCTAAGTGTTATGCCATCGGTCACAACACCTGTTCATATGTGTTGGGTGTGTGTTATATTCTTTCCATGAATAGCAGGGGGGTCACAAGAGGGGCATAGCCCGCCTTGTCGGGGTACCAACCCCTTGCACGGGGTTTGGGGAAACACCCCATTTTTTTTTTGGACCCTATATTAGGTGGGCATACATTCCTATTGTTTTGTGCATGAGTTTGCACATGATTTTGGGCATGGTGGTTTTCTTCCCATGGCATTTTGTAGATCCGGTCAAGGGAAATACCATTATGTTCTAATATAGGGTTAATGGATTGGGGTTTATGACTGCTTCAACATGTATATATATGTGTTGTAACATTGAAAGAAATAATGAAAAAATAAAACTGGTAGTCCCGGTTTTGGGATCCAGGGGAAAACCTCTGTGTATATCTGTTTTATGCTCTCGCTATTGTTTATTCCTGTTTTAAGAGTCCATTTGCAGATAATTTTTGTACAAGACCTACAATATGGTGAAAAATAATAGGGGTGAAGCAAAAGGAGTTAAAGGCCAGGCTCGAGATTTCGGTATCTTGCAATTTCGTAACATTCTACCTTAATAAAGTTACGATATGGGGAGCCCTGAAATTGCAGCACATAGGTGTATGAAGTCGTCGGTCACAACACCCGGTCCCAAGGTGTAAAAAAAAAAGGGGCAAAGAAAAAGGGGCTAAAGGCCAATCAAAATCTCATAATTTTGTAATGTCCTGCCTCAATAAAGTTATGATATGCGGGGCTCTGATATTCCAATAAATAGGTATATGAAAGATCTATGAGTTGAAAACTAAGAAGTAACTACGTACAGAGGAGTTGTTAGCTGGAGTAATGGAAACATAGACATAGATCATTGGGTCAAGGCAGTAAGGACCACAATTGCGTGGGATGATTTAAATGGAGCCTATCATGAGCTGAGAAGCCACCTTTGTTCTCCCCATCCACACTTCATTGAATTGAATGAATATCATACCCTAAGGGATATGAGATTGATCACAAAAAGAAAAAAGACATGTTGGGGTACATTTTTAGCATTGCAATAAAATGAATAAGCATGGAGAGCCTTGTTAGAGTGTGCAAGTGGATTGAGGATTTATTTCTTAGCATGGAAACTCTCAAGAGCCCATTCCCAATGTTTAATGTGGTTGAAGAGTTCATGGAGTTTGATGCAACAACAACATGGAAAACCATGCAGGAGTACTCTTGGGCAACATGGATGGTAGGTTAATGGTCAACAGAGACAACATTGTTCCTAACACTGTAGAGGAACAAAATAGGGGAGCACAATTGAGAAAAGTGGGGAATACATTATTGTAGTGAGTGTTGAAGAGCGTGGAGTTTTGTATATGAGAGTGTGGCAAAATGGCCCAAGTGTTGAACTAAGACTGAGTGTTGTAGAGGGGTGTGATTTGTGTTGAAGGAGCAGCAAGGAGCACAATTTAGAGGATATCTGTAGTGTTAAAGGGAAGAGTGTGGTATTATAGTGAATCCGTTTGGTATTTATTTGTATTTGTATTTTCCCCTGTTTTCAATTTGAAAATTGTATGAAAGGTAGAACAATGGCTAGAGTAGTCAGTGGTTTGCATTCATAAGAGGTTGGTTCCTATAGGAAAGTAGCGGCTTGCTATCTTAAGGGGTTATGTGCCTCTTGTGAGCGGCTTCCAAAGTCTCTACCATTTAAGAGATGGTTGACTTAAGTTTCCTCATCAATTAACTTTTGGATGTGGATAACATGGTCGTGATACATTTCTCTTGAATTCGATTTGGTCAGGTGAGAGCTGGGTACTGCTGAACAAAGGGTTTGGTGGTGCACTATGAGCACTGTAGCAAGCTCTGGTGGAGGGCAAGGCCCTTCTAGCAGAGCTTCTGAGGCGTGGGTCAGATCTGGCCACTCACATGAGACGAGCGAGGGATAATGGGGCCTCTTATTACAAATAAGTCACTATGGATAAAGGAAAAGGCCCGAGTGAAGGGGTGCATATTGTTGGTTTAGAAACTGCAGGAAAAGATGAGGTGGGGAAGAAGAAGAAGGCGAGCGAGACAACCAAAGAGACAGCGGGTCAGAAGTGGTCAAATGGAATCAAGATATTGGAAATTGAAGACAAAGAGAGCCCTAATCCCGAGCAGGAATATCTTGGGACAGTAGAAGGGATAAAAGACACTGTAGAAAACCAAGCCCAACCCCAAAAGGGCTTGGATCTGTCAGGATCTACCATAGAGAGAAAAAAACAAGGGGAGAACGATTGTTGCAAGCTAAAAACCTGAGAAAGTCTCTGGGTCATCATTATAGATCTAGAAATGAAAGATTACAGGGACGATATGGCAACAGATGCACTGATTTACAAATTTATGGGCTTTTGGCCAATTGAAAAAGCCTTGTTCCTTTGGATAAAACAACAATGGAAACCAAAAGGCGATGTCTGGCTCCATCTTGGGGCAAAGGGTTTCTTTACGGTCATTTTTACAAATCTGGAAGACAGAGATCATATCTTTGATGGGGGTCCCTATTTCTATGCCTCGATAGGTCAACATGTGAGGCCATGGAAACCTAACTTCGCCCTAGAACATGAAAATTTCACGCATGTGCCTGTATGGACCCGCCTTTTCTCTCTCCTTATTGACTATTGGAGGCCTTCGGCTCTTGAACAGATTGGAAAAAAGCTGGGAAAGTTTGTCCAAGCCTCGAAGGCAACCCTGCAAAAAAGGTACACCTCCTGTGTGTAGATTTTTGTGGAAATGGATGTATCAGGGACTTTGCACGAAGGACCGTGGCTTGAATTTAGAGATGAAGTTTTATTTCACGGAATTGACTATGAGTAGATTCCCTTCCGATGTCGTAGATGTCACGAGCATGGACAACTATTCAGAGAATGCCCATTAATAAAGCAAACAAAAAAGAGTAAGAAAGGCGTGGCCAAAGATCAGGAAGGCTTTTCCCGCCCAAGTGGAAGACAGAGAGAAAACCTAAGAAACCAACCTAAAACAAGGATATCAAATAAGGGCACTAGTAATGCCTTTGAAGTTTTGGGATCTAAGAATGAAATAGTCGAAGAATACTAACAGTGGGACTCTGTACCAGAGAGTTTGGGATCTTCGAAGCAGGCATCCCTAGACCCGAACAAGATCACTTTGAAAGATACCCTAGAAGGCACCGGTTATGATGAAGATGCCGAGGGAGATGCATAAATGGAAATAAGTGAATCAGGTATGGAGGAACTTGAGCTGAGGGATATCCTGGAATGAGAAGTAATGGACTTGAACACTATGGTGGAACAATGGAAGCAAAGAGGAGTGGAACACATCCCGACAGAATAAGTGGACAGGGTCAATTTCCTCTTTCTGGACCAACAAGACGCAGAGACGAAGGGTTAGAAAAGAGGGTACGGAGCGACAAAGGGTCTGGGAATCAAAGTCCAAGGATTGCATTAGACGAACCATAAGGCCAAACATAGGCATAAGAGAGGAAGAAAATATAACAACGAAGCCCCCTCTAGGAATTAGGTCAAATGCTCTTAAATTCAGGTAAGATGAAAGCCCTTGAGGCTTTCACTTCCTCTTCTTAACTTATTTTGTTTATCATGAAGATCTTACCATGGAATGCTAGAGGGATAAACAACCAAAGGAAACAAAGACTTCTGAAGAATAAAGTCAGAAATGAAAACCCAGATATGATGTTTCTACAAGAAACTAAATGTTTGAGTAAGAAGATGCAAGAGATAAGTAGGAAAATTGGGAAAAGAATGGACTACCTAGAGGTGGAGGGAAATGGGATGGAAGGAGGTCTAGTAACCTTTTGGAACCCCCACTCATTATCTGGTTAATGTAGAAGCAACAAGATGTTATGTATCCTTGGAGATGAAAATTATAGGAGAACCTGGTACATATTTATGTACTAATGTATATGGCCCCCAAAGATTAGAAGAAAATCTTCTTTTGCTAGACCGCCTCTCAAATCTGCAACTGAGATACTCTGGTGTTAAAGGGATCTACGGGGGGGATTTTAATATGATAACCTCGTTAAGATAAAATAAGGGGGGGGGGTTGAGGAGGCTTAACCAGGATGCAGAGGCTCTTACTCACTTCATTAGGTCCTCCAGGTTAATCGACATTCTCCCAAAGAGCCGGCTGTACACCTGGAATAACAAGAGGGGAGGGGACAACCAGATTTCCTTGAGACTAGATCGTTTCCTCATAATAGAAGATAGCCTCCTGGAGGGATTCACAGTGGAGACAGACACCATTCCAAGTGGGGGTTCTGACCACTGGCCCATCACCCTGGATGCTGCCATTTTGGGCACTCCTAAGAACATGCCCTTTAGATTTGAGATATTCTAGCTTGACCACCCTGATTTCAAATCAAAAATCAAGCAATGGTGGCATGAACCCCTTATGATTAGGGGTATGATGATGTTCCATCTTCAAGAAACACTGAAACATATTAAAGCCCGACTATGTACCTGGAACCATGAGGTGTTCGGGAACATCTTCAAGGAGAAGATTGTATTGGAAGAACAAATGGAACGACTGCATAAGGATTGGATAAATGAGGAAATCTCCCAGGACTCCGTTCGTGTTGAGCAGGACCTCATGAAACAATGGGAAGAAATATGTTTGCAGGAGGAGATCCTGTGGAAGCAGAAATACCTGGTCCAATGGCTTAAGGAAGGGGAGAATAATACTAAAACTTTCCATAGATCAGCCATAGACTACAAACGCACTAGCAAGATCATCCATTTAAAAGATGTATAAGGGAACTCTTATGAATCGCATAAGGATATATCTACCTTGTTGGTTGACCACTTTGCTCAAATTGCCACAGAACCAAATATGGGCAGGGAAGGGGAAATTTGGGAAGTCGTGGCTTCCATCCCAAGGATTTTATCAGAGGACCACAATCTAAACCTAGACTGGCCTGTTACTCTGATTGAAGTGGAAGAAACAGAGCATGAAATGCCCAATGGTAAGTCACCTAGCCTAGATGGCTTTACTATTGATTGCTTCAAAGCTTATTGAGACATTGTGCAGAAGGAGATTTGGGAAGTGGTCGAAGACTCCCACAAAATTTCCTCCATCCCAAAATCCTTCAACTCTACTTTTATTTCTTTGATTCCTAAGGAAGAGGCGGCCTGCACCCCGGAAAAATTCCAGCCCATAGCCCTTTGCAATGTACTCTATAAAATCATATCTAAGGTGATGGCTAACAGATTGAAGCATATCCTCACGCTGATTATTTCAGAGGAGCAATATGGCTTTGTTTAAGGTAGACAGATTATGGACAACATCCTTTTGGCACATGAGATGATCCACTCCCTTCAATCACAGAAAAAGCTGGCATGATTATCCAAATTGATCTATCCAAAGCCTATGATAAAGTAAGCTGGAACTACTTGGAGGCTATCTTGGAAGCTTTTGCATTTGGCCAACGTTGGATCAACTGGGTGATGGCTATGGTTAAATCCTCGAGTCTCTCTATCTTGGTAAATGGAGCCCCTGCTAATCCCTTCACTCCATCTAGGGGAATCAAGCAAGGTGATTCGATTTCTCCCTTTATTTTTGTCATTCTTATGGAGGGCTTAAGATGAATCATCAAAACTGCAAAAGGGAGAGCTGACATTGTGGGACTTCAACCTCCACAAACTTGCCCAACCACCACCCATCAGTAATTTGTGGATGACACGATGCTCCATGGAATTTCTACTGTTAGAGAGGCCTGGGGTTTTAAATTTATCCTTAACCTCTTTGGTCATGCTTCAGGTATGGACCTGAACTTAGACAAATCTTCGATTTTATTCTTTAATGCTCATATGGCTATCCATAGGAACCTCACGGCCATCCTTTGCTGTAGAAGGAAGAGCCTCCCATCCAAATATCTAGGGATTCACTTAACGAACAAACCTTGGCAGAAAGGTCATTGGGAAAAACTGCTCTCCTCCATCGAGGAACGGGGGAAGTATTGGACGAACAAAGCTCTAAATTTTGCTGGTAGGTTGATCATGATGAGGGTGGTGCTATAAGCTATCCCGCAGTACATGTTGTCCATTCTTCCTGCACCTAAGGGAGTCCTCCAAAAAATTAGAGATATTCAAAGGACTTTCATGTGGTCAGGTAAAGATGACAGAAAGAAATGGGCCCTGATGGCTTGGGAGAATATATGAAAACCTAAGATCTTGGGAGGTCTGGGGCTTCAAGACCCATAAACTGTTAATAGAGCTTGTGGAGCCAAGCTCTAGTGGAGATGGCTTAGGGAACCTAAAAATCCTTGGGCAACGCTCTGGAGGGCCAAGTATGCAGACGATTGGCGCCCCTCGGACTTAGTCAGAATGACAGGGGTGATCACCATATTCCCTATTTGGAACCTAGCTTGGGCCAATAGAGATATCATCCAAGACCACTATTTCTGGGAAATCTGAAATGGAAAAACGAATTTCTTCTAGGAAGATGCCTGGAAACAATTACCAAAGTTGGAGAGGCTGGAGTATCAACTTATCTAGCAAAGTTTTCAAGGGCTTGGAAAAATAAAGGTTCACCATTGCTGGACCAATGATCACTTGGACCATCAATGGCATCATTGGGCTTGGACCCCCCTCCTAGGAGATCCAAGTGGAGAACCAGTTGCTTTCTTTGCACCCATGGGTGGATAAGAGAAGAATTCTCGATCACAGGATGAGGATCAACTCTGGTGGGGAAAGATGGAAGGAGGTACATTTAACCTCAAAGAAGCGAGGCACCACCTAGAACAGAGAGCCTTAGAAGAAAAAGTCCACTGGCATAACAATGTTTGGGATGCTATCTACTGGCCTAAGATAAAACCTTCCTGTGTCTCCTCATGCATAAGAAAATTCTCACCTGGGACAATTTACATAGGAAAGGGTTCATTGGGTTGTCGAGATGCTGTCTGTGTGGGGTGGATGAGGAAACAATGAACCACTTCCTGAACTCATGTGAGTGGGCCAACAACTTATGGGAACGGATGGCAGAAAATTTCCGGCAAAATGATAGAAGCAGAGACTCTATCCATGAGAGCATAGCTAGGTGGAGGACCAAGTATACTGAACAAGAAATCGTAAACCTTCTTTGGTGTTTGGGCCCCGACTTCATCGTGTGGTCGGTTTGGAAGGAAAGGAACAAGAGAATCTTCCAGGATGATGTTCACCAACTCGACCACCTTAAAATTTAAATCATGAAGAATATGAGGCAAACAGTCCTTACCAAGGTTAAATATGTTCATAGTGACGGGCCTTCGGCTAACTAGCAGCGAATTATGTACCTGTTTGGGATTGATGGTGCCACAGGCTCCAATTATCCTCTGCGCCAACTGCCACCTCCCCCGTCTCTTCTGTTTTGGCAGCCCACTTACCCAGGTTACTGCAAGCTGAATTTTGATGGTGCTTCGCATGGAAACCTTAGTCTAGATGGATTTGGAGGAGCTATCCATGGTGACAAAGGAGAGATTAAGCATATCTACAATTGCCCATTAGGTGAAGCTACGAATAATGAGGCGGAATTCGATGCACTGGAACAGGGCCTGCAAATCTTGGTCCGATTGGGAAATGGAAAAGTTATTATGGAAGGGGACTCACTGCTAGAAATTAACACGGCTAAATGATTGCAGAATGGGTCTAAGCCTAGTAGGGTCACTAAACACCGGTGTCTCTCGTTAGTCATGAATCCCATCTCGAACCATCTCTTCACTCTCCAAGGGGTAGTGTTTTAGGTTGTTAGGCGCTCAGAAAATTCTATGGCGGATGTTCTTGCTAATCATGCGGTGGACAACCCGAAGATTGTCCTTAACACCTGTTGGCAGGACATGCCTTTTGATAATTTGAGAGAGGAGTGTGATCATATTGCTGTAAAGGATCTAACTGGATCATCAGGAGGTGTGGACATGTCACACGAAATTGATCATTAATGATAGATGAAGTCCTGTAGATATAGTAATTCACGACAGTGGTTTCTAAGCCCAATGTCCTTTGGTTTATGTGGTAGAGTGTGGGAGATTTATCATACTGAAAAAGGACAGTACACCAGATCTGATAAATTGTAGATGTGGCAAAATATAATAAAGAAAAAGCATGGCAACCAGTGCGAAACAGACTGAATGGATCGGAGAAATATCCCTCACCTGTCTGTTGAACAGCTTGTTAGACAAAAGGAAAAGAAAGGGAGGTCGTTTCATTTCAAGATCTCAAGTACCGGAAATTAGAATATAAATATAGTATTGGGGAGCAGAGGAGATACCTTTGTTTTACTGCGGACCATCCTGGATCACGCACTTAAAGAACTAGAGCTGAGTCTTGGTATTAGTAAGCTAGGCGAGAGAGGGCATCATTGCAAAATGGCGAAGCGTATCCTCTAGAGCTCCAAGGTTACCCATGAACTGAAGGAGGCGGCGGAAGGCTTCAATTCCTCTGTCTCCTGTAAGGGAAAACAGAAAATCGACATGCTACAAGTTGAAGTGGAAAAAGTAAGTGAAAGAGTGGAAGACAGGGATATATGTGAAGAAGTGGATTGGTTAAAGGACCTTGGCACTCCGACCACCAGGTCTACCCAGTTTTTGCGTATCTAGCGCATGGCTTGGAAAATGAAAACCATGTTGGCCAAGGCGCTGAGAATGCAGGAGGCATCTCATAGGGATGCATACTAGGCCGGCACCCTCACTTCTGCAAAGAATTCGGCTAGGCTAGATAGCCTGGAAGTCACTATGAAATCCGTGGTAGAAGAGATGAAAGCTTAGTTGAAGTGGCTTGATGGGTTCGTTAGGCTCTTTGAGATTTATTTGAAGCATGTGCTGAAAATTTCGATCCAGCTGCCTGAGGAGAGCAATAGGACCACTATCATGCGCCGATTCAAGCCTCGAAGTATGCCTAATCATGTGGACAATGACGGGTCAAGTGCTAGAGGAGATTCTGTAGAGAAGAACAGAAACAGTAAGGATGAATGTCCTGGCTGTTAGTATTTTTAAGTAAAGCCCTTGGCTGTAGTTGGTTTATGTTTATGCTGTTATATTTTGTAAGGCAGTCCGGTTGGGTTGACCAGTTTCCTAGTCTCTCGGTCCTGGGAAAAGGAAAAGTTTTTGTAATCTGCTATAGTATGGCTCCTGGCCTGTGATGGCTTAGTTATAGGATTTATATGTGTATTTGTTTCTCTGATAGGCCTTTCCCTGTGTGTCTCTTTTTGTTCTGGGATAGGCATGCCCTTTTTGTAAAATTATGTACTCTATTTGTGATCTAATACAACTTCTGATTTACAAAAAAAAAAGAGATGGTTGACTTAAATAATATCAAGATGGATCAGTTACGTGGTACTCTCATAGCCTATGAGATGAGAGTAGGAGAAGAGAAGTATGAACTTGGGGAGGCATCATTCAAAGTGTCCAAGAAGGACAAGGAGCACAAAGACCATCAAGATTTCTCTAGCTACAAATATGATCAAGAGTTGCTTAATCATCCAGGAAACTAAAGCATGGCTCAGGAAAGTATAAAAGGAAGCTTCCCTTTAAATTCTTTGACTGTGGAAGAGTTGGACATTTTCCATCCAAATTCCATTACAAGGAAAGGATAGAAAATGAATATGATCAAAAATTTAGAAGCAAATCTCAAAAGCATCAGAAAAATAAGTTCTTTAAGAAAAATGGGCTATACTCCAAAAAGGATAGTCTACTCCAAAGAGGATAACTCAACACCAAAATCAGAAAATGAGAAATCTTTAGAAAACAATTCAAATGAGTATTTACTCATGGCATTTGATGCAGACTCTAAGAAAAAAAATATTACTGAATCTAAAGAGGAAGAAGAAGAAGTAGGAGTAGTGGATCTCGAAGGGGAACTCATCAATGCTCTTGATGAGTTAAAAAGGTCAGGAAAAAGAACAGGAAACTAACTGCAACGTGTTGAAGAAGGTATGTACAACTCAAACAATGAGGAGTTTTTTTTTATCAAAAAATAAAAACTTAAAGAAGCCATTAAAAGCAAAGATAGTTTAGCCTTTCTACTAGAAGAAAACCAAGGAACATGTGAGACACTAGAAGAAGAGAACACACATTTAAAACAAGAGTTGTTCAAGGTAAAGAAGGAAAAAATCTCAAAAATAGGAAAATATGAAAATTTGTCCTTGAAAGTCAAATTAGAAGAAGCTAAGCAAAAGGAAGAAGTTCTTCATGATTTGATCCATATATGGGAATAAAATTGTGAGAGTCTCAAGGTAGAGGTTGTCTCTCTGAAAATAAATCTTGAGAGAGTGGAGACCAAGAAAGGTGTAAATGAAAAATTTGCAGAAGGAACAGGAAATCTAGATCAAATTGTAAGCAATCAAATGTATTCAGGAATCAAAACAATTATGGGATACTCTAGACCACAAGAGTCTTCTATGGGGAAGATAAAATTCATGTCCATAGGATTTGAGGAACCACAAAGCTATGCAAGGATGTATCAAGAAAGAATCAATGAAGACCAAAGGGTAGTAAGGCAAAGAGGAGATCATCACTGGAATACTAACTCCATCCATCCCAAGGAGCCACACCAGAGAAGAATGAATCAATCATCCAGAAAACAGAGGTACCTTCATGGAAAAACTCTTGAACATTCCAAAAATAGGTACACTTATTTATTTTATGGTTATTGTTATAAAATAACATATTTTGACATAAGGTTGTTAATTGTAGAAGGATCAAAGTTGAAAGAGATGAAAATCCTAGATACAATAATTATCAGAATTTTAGATCTCAAAACTCTCCTCTCAGAGATTGAAATGTCTTTTCTTCCCTATTAGGTCATATTGAATGTTTCAAATGTAATAATTTTTGGTGCAATTCAAGTGAGTGCAAAAGCATGTTTGAGTACCCATCTAAGTCCCAGTCTCTAGAATACTTGGCAGCTAGATTTTCAAAAGGATAAGGAGAATTGGAAACACAAAAATGAAAAGAGTGTGAAATGTGGACTTGCTCTATCAACACATAATCAGGAGAACATATGGTATATGGATAGTGGTTGTTCCAAGAATATGAGTGGGGATAAGAGAAAATTTTGGTTGCTAAAAGAAAAATACAGAGGGAACAATGTCACTTTCGGCAACAATGCCCCAACAAGAATTAAGGGTAAGGGCATAGGCAGTCTTGATCAAAATATGAAAGCTTAAAATGTGTTGTATGTGGAAGGTCTCAATCCCAAATTGCTTAGTGTAAGCCAAATGTGTGATAATAGCTGATGTGACCTTTCGATCTAAGGACTATGAGATCTAAAATGAGAAAGATGGAAAGATGGTGGGAAAAACAATAAAATCACAATAATGTATATGTGTTTGAATACTCCAGAGTAAACTGCTATTTGAGTGAGATTAATGAAGCACATTTATGGTACATGAGACTTGGTCATATGAATTTTGACAGCTTGATAAAATTCAGTAAACTAGGAGTTGTGAGAGGTTTACCAATACCGTCAAGGCCCGATAATTAAATCTTAAAGTCATGTCAAATTGGTAAGCAAAATAGGACTCATTTCAAGACAAACGAGTTATCTTCATATATACCACTAGAGCTAATCCACACATATATCTGCGACCCAAATAGAGAAATAATCCCGAGAGGACAAATGTATTTTATGCTGCTCATTGATGATTTTACTAGAGCCACTTGGATCATGCTCTTAAAAGAAAAATTAGAAGCATTTAAACATTTAAAAAAATGTAAAGCTCAAGTAGAAAATGAGAAATATCTAAAGATAAAATGCTTAATATTAGACAGAGGAGGAGAATACACTTCAAGCGAGTTTGAAGAATTCTGTGAAGGGCATGGGTACTGTGCTCAAAGTAAAGGATATAATTGTTATAACAAGAGGAAAAAGAGGATTAAGGATTGCATTGATGTAGTAGTAGATGAAATAGCTCCACAACCTAAGATCTCCAAAGGAAACATGAACTCAGATGGAGAAGAGAATTCAACCATCAGGTCCCCAGTTCATGAAGAAATAGAGTCAGATAATGAAGATGTAGAAACAGGCACAACTCTAAGGCCCAAAACACCTTCAAGGTATGTACAAAAAGAACATCCCGAGAGTTAAATTCTTGGAGATCAAAGACTTGGTGTTTATACTAGGAGGAAATTTTTTGGAAGTTCAAGTTGTGCAATTATTGCTTTGCTATCTTAGGTTGAGTCTAAAAATCTCAGTTAGGTAAGTGAGGGCAATTCCTGGGTGAGAGCCATGAATGAAGAAATTGACCAAATAGAGAAGAATGACACTTGGGAGCTTGTTTCAAGACCCAAGGAGAAACATTTCATAGGAACAAAATGGATTTTAAAAAACAAGCTAAATGAGTAGGGTCAAGTAATTAGGAATAAGGCTCGTTTGGTCTACAAAGGGTATGCCCAGATAGAGGGGGTAGATTTCGAGGAAACCTTTGCACCAACAGCTAGACTAGAAGTTATCAGAATGTTTATTTCCTTTTCCAGTCATAAAAAGATTAAGGTATATTAGATGGATGCGAAGTATGCATTTCTCAATGGAGATTTGGAAGAAGATGTTTATATTGAGAAACCATAAGGATTCACACTCACTGAAAATGAATGGTTTGTGTGTAAACTGAAAAAGGTCTTATATGGACTCAAATAGGCTCCCAGAGCCTGTTATGTAAGATTGGATTGATACCTTCAACAACAAGGCTTTAAGAAAGGTATTGTATACAAAAATATATACATAAATTCTGAAGACGATCATCTACTACTTGTGGTATTGTATGTGGACGACATAATCTTTGGCAACAACCTGGAATAATTGGGACATAAATTCACAAAATATATGCAGAGAGAGTTTTAGATGTCCATGATTTGAGAATTGTCCTTCTTCTTGGGATTGCAAATTTCTCAGTTAAAAAATGGGGTCTTTATATCCCAATCCAAGTACCTACGAGAAACTTTGAAGAAGTTTGGGCTGGAAGAATGCAAACCAGTTAGCACACCTATGGTTACATGTTGCAAATTGAACAAAGAAGATGAGACACTATTGGTAAATTAGTCTGAGTACATTTCAATGATAGGAAGTTTTTTGTATCTCAAAGCTTCGAGACCAGACATCATGAAATAAATGGTTCTTGTGGCCATATTTCAAGCTTTCCCTCGTGAAAGTCATGTCTTCGTTGTCAAAATTATTTTCAAATATCTTCAACGAAAAAATGATTATGGAATGTGGTATGCTAAAAGTAGAGAGTGTAATTTGAAGTCCTATATTGATGCTGATTGGGAAGGAAAAAATGATGATAGGAAGAGTACCTCTAGTGCAACATTCTTTTTTGGAAACTACTTAGTTTCCCGGGTCAACAAGAAATAAGCTTCAATTTATTTATCAACTGCTGAAGCAGAGTATATTGCAACTGCCACTTGTTGCTCGCTAATTATATGAAAGAAGCAGACGTTGAAGGACATTAAGGTAGATTTGACTTATCCCATTGTAATCACGTGTGATGATACTAGCTCCATCAATATCTCTAAGAATCTTTTCATGCACTCAAAGACCAAGCACATCCCTATCAAGTTCCATTTCTTAAGAGACAAGGTTGCATATAACATTGTTCGACTTGAATATGTGGCCACTAAATACCAAATTGCAGAAATATTTACTAAGGCACTGGCCAGAGAACCCTTTGAATATCTCAAGTAGAAGATAGGGGTTGTGACTCCTCCTACAAAATGACTTACTTATAATGTGTGTTGGCAACTACTCATCATGTGGGATCAATATAATAGTAGGTTGTGGTGGTTTAGGGGGATTTTTCAAGAGCATCCTTTTTTATTGATTCCAAATGGGGAGAAGTTTACTTGTGCATCAGAGAAGAACAACAATGAATAAGACCATGCCTAGTTTCAAGGGGAGCTTATGTTGTTGCCATCAATGCCAAAGGGGGATATTTTTGGAGAATTGATATTGTCTAATTGATTGGTGGCACTTGGTATGTTGGAATTGATGTCAACCAGACTAGAATTGAGGTCAAAAGCATCATAAGTGAGCATATTTGTTCAAAGGGGGAGTCCCATGGTTGATGTAGTCTCAGGTAGAGAATCATCATAGTAAGAAGGCCTATTGGAGAAGCCAGAAAATGATGGCTATGATGGTTGGGAGTCCCAAAATTTGGAGGATATTCTGCCTCAATAGATCAACTTAGATAATCTTGGATTTGGCACAGTTGGTTAGTGCTCTGAAAGATATTTCCAAGGATAAGTGGAAGTCCATGAATGGATCTTGGGATCAAAATTTATTGATAGCCAAAGTAAGGAGCTTGAAGTATTTAGAACCAGGCTGAATTTCAAAACCCTAAATTTTGGAGGGTCGAATTCTTGTGAGATTTAGAACTTCGTATATCGGAAGGGATGTATTTCAGAGCAGGTAGAATATCGGGGAGCAGGCAGAACATCGAAACCTCGAATTTCAGAAGGTCAGAATGTTACGAAACCAGCTCCAAAAATAGAAGAAAAGAGAGATCAACACCTTAGAAAGAAGCCACTTTGAGGGGGAAACCTCCTTTACATTACATAAATGAACAATTCTTAGATGATACAAATGACAAAACCTCATTTTATATATAGGATTCCATGGGTCACAATATAATCTTAGCCGACCTAACAATAATAATGTAAGGGCACAATAATAACAATATTGGGGTTACAGGGGTACAACAATAACAATAAGGGGGTTACACTAACAAAAATACGGGACTACACTAGTAATATAGGGACCTAACATGCCCCTGTCCTTCAAAAAAGTGTTTTCCTCAATTCTTGAGTAGCTCTGGATGCTTCTGTATAAAATTATCATCCTCCCATGTAGAATGTTCAATGGGTAAGTTCTTCCACTTGAAGAGATACTTTGAAATTGATCGATTTAGTAGCTGTCGAGTTCTTGTTTCCATGACTTCTTCACGTTCCAATATGATTTTTCCTTCCTCATCAAATTTTGGCAATATTTTTTGAACTAGAAGTTTGTCACCTATAACCTTCTTTAAGCATGAAACATGGAAAACTGGATGCACTCGCGAAGAAGCAGGAAGCTCCAATTTGTATGCCATAGTACCAATATTTTGCAACACCTTGTAAAGACCATAGTACTTTGGTGATAATTTATTATCCTTCTTAGCTTGCTTGAGGGAAATTTGTTTGTGTGGTTGTAGCCATAAAAATACCCATTCTCCTACATCAAAGCTTCTCTCTTTGTGATGTTGATCTGCCTGTTGTTTCATTAGATTTTGTTCCAAATTTAGGTTATCCTTTAAGAGTTGGAGAACTTCTTGTTGATGCTCGATGTGATCTTCCACTTCTTGAACCTTAGAATTTTCTCTTAAAGATGATCTTATGGACGATGGATGATATCCATAAAGTGCCATAAATGGGGTGATTTTTGCTGCAGTATGGAAGGAATTGTTATACCACCATTCAGCGAGAGGTAACCACTTGACCCATTGTGTTTTCTTGTCAGATACAAAACAATTAATATATCCTTCCAAACATTTATTCACTACCTCAGTTTGACCATCATATTGAGGATGATAAGATGAGTTATTAGCTAGTTGAGTACCCAAAAAATTCCGTCCAAAAATTTCCAGTAAAAATGGGATCTCTGTCACTTACAATAATCTTTGGGATTCCATGTAGCTTTTGAATTGTTTCCATAAATGCAGTAGCAACTACACTTGCTTTAAATGGATGAGATAAGACACAAAAGTGTGCATACTTGGTAAGTTTATCAACTACCACCATGATGACACTCTTTCCTTCAGACTTAGGTAAATCAGTGATAAAATCCATTGAAATATCCTCCCAATGTTGACTTGGAATGGATAAAGGCTATAGAAGACCCGAGGTCTTAATTGTCTCAACTTTATTTTGATGGAAAACCAAAAATTCCGCCACAAACTTTTGAATATTAAATTTAAGGCCATCCCAAAAAAATTCTTTCTTCACCCTGTGGTAAGTTTTTAAAAATCCTGAGTGTCCTAAAGGAGAAGTGTGCAATTCCAAAAGAAGCTTTTGTTTTAGTTGGGAATACTTACAAATATATAAGCGATCTTTGTACCATAAGGAATGATTTTTCCAACTAAATGTATCAGATGTACTAGGATATTGCTGCAACTTAAGAATGAGTGTCCACACTTCTTCGTCCTTCTTCCGTTCATCCCTTGCTTCGGTTATCTGGTTGGATAATAGAAATGGCACAAAGAAATCCTTCCTCCTCTTCATCCTTTCTTGAGAGTGCATCTGCAACAACATTTAGCTTCCCTTTTTTGTAGATGATCTCAAAGTCATAACTCAACATCTTTGTGACCCATTTTTGCTGCTCTTTTGAAGATAATCTTTGTTCCAATTTTTTTTAAGACTATCGTGATTAGTTTTTACCTTGAAGTGTCTTCCCATTAGGTAAGGTCACCATTTCTTTAGTGCATGTAGTATTGCCAACATTTCATGTCATAAATATATTTCTGTAAATAATTTCCTTTGATTGGACGACTTTCAAAATTAATGGGTCTTCCTTCTTGCATTAAAACAACACTAATTCCATTTCCTGAGGCATCACATTCCACAATAAAGGTTTTTCTGAAGTTTGGCATAGCTAAAACCGGTGCTAGGCGCATTGCCTATTTAAGATGTTTAAAGGCCTTAGTTGCTTATGGAGTCCATGAAAATGCATCTTTCTTCAACAATGTTGTTAGAGGTGTTGCTATTCTCCCACAATTCTTAACAAACTTGCGATAATACCCTGTTAACCCGAGAAATCCTCACAACTGCTTTATAGTTGTGGGGAATTTCTATTCCTTAATGGCTTTAATTTTGTTAGGGTCTACCTTAACACCCTCGTGAGATATAATATGACCTAGATATTACACCTCTTGTACTCAAAAGAAAAATTTGGATTTTTTTGCATATAATTGTTTCTCCTCCAATAGTTTGAGCACCCTGTCAACATGTTGAACATGATCCTTCCAAGACTTGCTGTAGATTAGTATATCATCAAAAAATACTAACACAAATTTTCTAAGTAAGGGTTTGAAAATGGAATTCATCAACCCTTGAAATGTAGAAGGTGCATTGGTAAGGCCAAAAGGCATGACCAAAAATTCATAATGACCCTCATGAGTTCAAAATGTTGTTTTCATAATATCTTTAGTCTTCATTCTAATTTGACAATATCCTGAACGAAGATCCAACTTGGTAAAATAAATTGCTCCATGTAATTCATCCAATAATTTATCAATCACAAGAATGGGAAATTTATATTTAATAATGAGCTTATTGATCTCCCTATAATCCGGACACATGCGCCATGATCCATCCTTCTTGTGCACCAATACTACTGGAGCAAAGAAAGAACTTTGACTAGGTTGAATTATACCAGCCTCTAACATTTCTGCAATCATACATTCAATTTCACTCTTTTGGACATAAGGATATCTATAAGGCCTGATGTTTGGAGGAACACTTCCTGGAATCAAATAAATAGCATGATCATGATCACGAATAGGTGGGAGTCCTTTGGGAGTTTCAAACACCTTGGAATGATTGTCCAAGACTTGTTGGAGATCTGCAGAAATAGATGATTTTGATGTCGGAACTTCTAGTGAGCATAATTGTGCAATTACGCCTCATTGTTCTTTCTTGAGAAGCTTTGTCATGACATTAGAGCTTATTATCCTTCCCGGCTTCCCTTCAATACCCCGTAATTCGACTTCCTTTCCTTCTGAAAAAAATTTCAAGAAAAGTTCTTGAAAATTAAAAGCTACCATCCCCAAAGATTGTAACTATTGTACTCCTAGTACAACATCAGCACCTCCCATAGGAATGGAAAGCATTGGACTATTCAATACATATTCCCCCATGGTTAGCTTGATATTATGGCATTTTCCAGAGCAATTTATAGTTCCTACATTTGCAACCATCACTTGACATTCTGGTGCTGGGTATAGGAAACAATTCAATTCCTTGGCTACCTTACAATGAATAAAATTATGGGTACTACCTGAATCAATCAACACTATTACCTTTTCCTTCTTGATATGTCCTTCTATATTGAGAGTTTGAGGAGTGGTAATTCCTGCCAATGCATTACACGATATGGTCGGACTCATTTCTTCCTCTTCTTGGGTTGGTTCCTGGTGTATATCCTCTTCTTGTTCATTTTCTTCTTCCTCTTCACAATCTATGTAAAATAATTTTTTCTCAGCACACTTATGACCTTTAGTGTATTTGCTATCACAACTGTAGCAAAGCCCTTTTGCTCTTTTTTCTTCCAATTGTTGTGGTGTCAACCTTGTAGGTTGTGGAAATCTAGGCGTAGAAACACTTCCTTCTTTATAGAATTGAGTGGTAGGCTTCCTTGTCGCCATAATTTTCCATTCAACTTTTCTTGCCAACCTGAATGCCTTCTCCAATGAATCAGGTTCCAAAACGCGAACTTCATGTTGGATGTTATCCTTTAAAGTGCCTAGGAAGAGATCAATCCTGTGTTCCTCTGTAAGATCAGTTACCCTTATATTCAATTTTGGGAAGTCCTCAATGTGCTGCCCCACTAAACCCTTTTGTTTGAGATTTATCAATTGGGTAAAGAAGGTGTTGCTCTTTGTATCCTCATAATGTGCTATCATTTCCTCCGTAAAAATTGACCAAGTGACAATTTTTTTACGGGAACAAAGCCATCGATACCATACATATGTATTTTGTTCTAAATGTAAAGTTGCAATGCGTACCTTTTGTGTGTTTTGCACGTTATGGAGATCAAAATATTGCTCCATCTGTAGTATCCATGTTACAGGATCCTTTCCATCAAACTTCCTCATATCCATTTTTGGAATATGGTGGTTCTTCCCGCCAACATTAGAGTTTATGAAATCACGATTAACATTTATTTTTTTCTCATCATGAGTTTCCTCTACTATCTTTTCGCCATTAGGAAACATTTCTTGTATCAAATTTGTCAAACCTTCCATGCATTGAGAATCTGGAGGGTTGGAGATTAATGCAAAATTACCTTCTTGATAATTACTTGTGAGCTTCCTTGGATTACTTATGATTTATATTCATTATCTTGTTTAGTCTTTCATCAATTCAATTATAAATAAACACATTTAGAAACTTGAAACCACCAAGGCAGGGAAAAACCTCTCCTGGAAGGAAAGCATAAGACTTCCCTCTTATATATATTCAAATGACAAGTACCATGACCAGACTTAGACTATAAATATGAATGGCTACCAAAGACATTGCTTACTTCCTGTTTGATGATCTTCATACTAAATGCTCTTACTTGCACCAATATGTACAATACTTTATTTTAAATGCTTGTGAGAGGGAAGGTAAATCCTAGATTTACCTTTCTCTCTTTTCTTATCCAGCAGTGACCCTTCCTCTCATCAATACGCATAATTTTTCTGTTCATGAGCCCATAATTGAATTCATTTTTATCTTCAGAATTATATTCACATAGTAGTCCACATTTGTCACTGTATATATATAATCGCAATCCTTTTTTATTATGAGTCTGCATACTCATGCTGTGATACACTGGAGCTATCTACATCTTTCTGTGTTATTACAATTCTCCAAAACAGATCCGCACTTGACTTCTCTTACTCGCTTAAATACAGAACATCCGCAATTTCCCATTTAACTCGCATATGGATAGATGGAATGTTTCCAAGACTGATCATATCTCTTAACGTCTGTTACTTTTTCATATGTATGCTCCGCACTTTTAGATTTAGGAAAATCCGCAAACATTGTCTCTATAATCACCAAAACCTTGTTGGATATCACCGCAGTTCTATTTATGTATAATCCGCACTTCATATTATAGAGACCACCGCATAGTTGGTTCAGAGATCACCGCAATTCCATTAATAAAGAGTCTGCATTATAATTTCAATTGACCGCACCATGCTTTGTTGTGTCACTTCTAAGAGATCCGCTTTGTTGCTTAGTTTCTAATTGACCGCAGAGGCAGCGTATATATAGAGGTAGTCTTCTTGCTTTTAGGCCGACCATCCACTAGCTATGAGGTGGACTTTACATTCAATATTTAGGCCGACTTGATTATAGTGAGATGGTGCATTTTCCAACGTTGATTTTAAGTGTTGTTCCAAGCCATTCTTCCATAGCTTCTTTGACAAGATCTTGGAGCATTCTATTGCCTAGATACTTTATACATATGACACTTATTACATTTATATCTAGAAGACAAAACCTAGATAGACATCAAAAAGAAGTCTTACTAACCTATAATAAACTCTTGCTCATGAAACCCATGAAGCAAGTACAAAATTCATTTTATTATCTTTTGTCTTCTATTTTACATAAATCCATAATTACATAGTCAATATGAAAACCGACCTAGTTACACTTTTCAACACTCCCTCTTAACTAGGGAGGTATTCATACAGGTACATGGTCACTTTCAAACTGAAGAATCTCATAAGAAGAATCGGATTGGTAATCACATCTATATAGCTTTAAATCAACCAGCATTGACCTAGTGCAAGGCCTTGACTAACAACCCCATCTCTCACCGAGACAATGGGCTACAATGCTGGCGAGACACATGACTAATAGACACCATAGTGATTGTCTCTCCAAGGTACATACTCCACTCAGGTGTTCCCAAAGTATGACCTTCTTGGACTATTCTTCTCTTGGGTAACCAACCCTCAAAGAATATCGGTCCACGACTACTCTTATCTTGAATGCCTTATCTCATTCTCAAAGAGTATCGAATGCCAGGTGATTACCCAATCCTCCATTCTGTCTTCCAGGTGAAGACCAGAATGATGTGTCTATCCATTCTCTTCACATGGCCTTCACTAAGACTTAAGGCTGTTAGTCCTGGTCTAGTGCATGACACATGTAATAGAGAATCACATAGGTCACTCCCTCTTAACACAAGAAGGACATACTTCAAGTTTCTTCCAAGCAAGAAAAGTTACCACCAGGCTCCCTCTCAACCAGGGTCCTACAACAGCAATCCAGCTACTCATGAAGAATTCCTCCCCTCGATGTCATGGATTTCGATATTGAGGAATCTTCAACTTTTGGCTTCATAGGGCAAAAGTGATCATCCATCACTTTCATTCACGAGTCATTAACACTATCAGAAAGTGATTCATTAGTCTTTCTCATCTAGTCCACCATTATGCCGTGCTGCTTTCATTCGAACAATCTTCAAGGATCATACATCCTTACTCATGATTAGCATCCCTGCACAAATTTATCCATATAAACATATACATATGAATTTTGGAAACAAAAGTTACCTCAGTGATGATCTTTCACCATGACATCTTACTATTGGCATCGACATCCTTTATTCAAATTGACACATCTCCTAATGATATGTTTTGTCAAGGGTCTTCTTCTTTACCAGATTTCTGTCAGAGTCTACATATCCTCCCAGGAGATCTCCTAGTCACATCTTCTTGGCTTTCGGATGATAATTGCCTTTTGACATGGTTGCTTTTCATGATCTCATCCTTTTTGAACATTCTTCATTCCCAGGAACTTACACATTTTCTAGTTCCTCGTTCATATAAAGCCACCTCATATTCCATGAGGATATATATAATGTTGAGTTCATCTGTTGGTGCACCGAGAGATCCCCTTTCATAGATTAAAGTCTATTATCTACAACCATATGAAATGACTTCACAGCATCCAGTGTTAGTATATAAATATATTCATACCTAACACCTTTTTCATTGAAGTCATCCTTAGTAGTTTTGCTAGAATGAAGAGCTTCATTCCCTTGGCTTGGTTCATCAATATGTCATCCCATCCCAGAATTCTGTTTTTCATGATGACCCTTGATCTTGATGACTGTCTTCCATCAGTATAGTTATTAGAGAGCTTTTTCCCGGAGCTGATTCACTAGGAGCTCGTACCATGCTTTGATCAGGATGCTACTCTGCTTCCTATCATACAACCAACATAAATCACTTAAAGGAGAAGATGATCTCAATCATAGTGGAGATCCCTCGCTTCTTCTTTCTTAGATTTCTTTGCATCAGGTTCTTCCCTCATTTCAGAGACATGGGCTTCTTCCCTATTTCTCTTGTCCTTTTCAGATTAAGGACAATTTCTATTATAGTGCCCAAGTTCATCATATCCCAGACATCGTGCTCCATCCATATTTCTTCTTTTACTCTAAGGAACAAAACTTACCGAATCTTTCTTTTTGCAAAGGCTTGATTACCTTCACTTGATCCTATAACAGCTTTGGCTTTCAATCTTGTTTCCTCTATTTTACATACAAACCCTAAATCGTGGAATGGTGTGGCTTCTATCTTCCCGTATAATCCTGAAGTGAAGTTTCCCCATTCCTCTCGCAGAGCATTTAGCATCACTGTAGTCTTCTCCTAGTTCCTGCAGTTGATCAGAGAGATTGCTTCTCCTACAATACTCACAGAGAATAGCTCCACCAATTTCTTATATAATCCTTTTGATGATTCTAGATTTGGTACATCGGAGATGATAGAGTCTTTTATAGATTTTGTAAGAATCCTTTGGGCTCTTATATCTCCCTTCATGAATTTGGCATGACTTCATTGTCCTTGTCTTCCATGCAGGAAACTTTGAAACCCTAACCAGCTTAACGCTCTCTTTGCAAAGAAGACATTTTGATAGATTTAGATAAAGTCATACATACTTACTTGAGTAAGTGAATTTCTCCTTTAGCAGCTTCCTTGATGAGGAAGTTAGGAGATTCTTCTTAGATAGAAAACTTCAATCTAGGTGATCTTGGATCCTTGATGGTAAAGGGTGTCTTCAAAATATGATGTCCTCTTCTAACACTGTCTTGTATGTAAATCCTTGATGGAAAATATTACTTACTAGAATGAGTTGATATAGCTAGAGAGTCTTCCTTGCAAAATGATTTTATTCTTCAACCTATACTTTGATCTTTGCTTCTTGTAGTGTCTCCTTTGTCAAGCAGCCCTTACATTTAGCACCTTAGCTCAGATACCATGTTGAGAATTTGGAGGGCTAGAGATTAATACAAAATTCTCTTCTTGATAATTACTTGTGAGCTTCCTTGGATTACTTATGATTTTTCTTCATTATCTTGTTTAGTCTTTCATCAAGTCAATTATCAAATAAACACGACACAAACTTAGGCTCCTAAATCCAGGGCAAAACCTCTCCCTCTTGAAGAGGAAAACCCCAAAGAATTCCTCTTATAGATCTTCAAATGACAAGTACCATGACTAAGACTTAGACCCTTGACCTATGAATGCTTCCAAGACCTTGTTACTTATTCTTTGACGATCTTCCATGATAATATTTCTTTCTTGCACCAATCTATACAGTCATTTCTTTTATTAACTGTGAGAGGGAAGGTAAATCCTAGATTTACCTTCCCCTCTTTTCTTATCCAGTAGTGACCCTTACTCTCATCAATCCGCATACTTTGTTTGTTCAGGAGCCCACAATTGAATTCATATTTATTTTCAGAATTATGTTCACACATGTTACACAAAATTTTGTCACCGTCCCTACAATCCCCATCCCGCACATTGGAGGACCATTTATGTGACTAATAATAAGTGTGATGCCTTGCAAATACCATCATTTCATCCCTTACCATGAGGACAACATTTCTCCTATTGACAATTCCTTGAGCATACCATCAAAAACACATGTTTTTGGGTTGGCGCTAGTAGAGCGCTATGCCCTCGTGCCAATGAGGAAGATTAACACTAGGCCCCGCGCCCATTGGCACTCTGTCCCAGTGAGCTACCCGCGCGAAGATGTTTTTGGAATGTTTTTTAAAAATAGAGGTGAAGTTTCCATGTTAACAACTTGGGCGAGTCAACCTGGGTGGTTCAACTGAATAACCATGACCACCCTCCTTTGGCCTCTTGTCTCCACCTTTTGGGGAAACCTCCCAAAGGATAAGGCCTCCCTTTCACCGTTGTAAGGTTCCCAATCTCCTCCTCTTCCCTTATAAATAAAGCTATCTCCCATTGACACACTAGCTGAACAATTATAGCTGAATAGCTGAAGAGAATTGTTGAACATCTTGTTGGTGAGATAGAGCAGAAAGAGACCTTTGTCGAGAGAGAGCTTAGGTTTGTGTCCTCGCCTCGTCCCAGTTCCCCGATGATCCTTCGAGACGCACTTCGACTAAACCTACTGAAGGAGGCTGCAACGTCAAGGATCTAGTTGTAATCTCTTTCTTCTATTTATATATACATGACTAATGTATGGTTCCCATCTTGTGTTAATATGGTTTATTTTACGCTATATGTTTAATCTTCCTTGACTGATTAGCTATTTATGAATGAAATTATGTGTTGTACATTGCTCTTGTCCTTTGATCTTTGTGCAAGAATATGAGTACCATTGCCGAAGGACCACAACCTGGCGAGGCAGAGATTAAGAGCCTGCCACTGCTACAGCTGTGACAATCGCGTTGAACTACAGGTAGGAAAATATATCCCAACCTATTTCATTTGTTAACTATGAACCTACACATTAGTTTGTTCCCTTGTTGCTAGACCCACTCTAGGGCTAGAGGGATCATCTCTGTCTGCAGAGAGGATTTATCTACACAACAATTTGGCGACTCCACTGGGGATCAATGTGAGTTTTTCATCTCGTTTCTCGTTGGGAATTTGCCTTGTCGAGTCGAATTTGGTCGTTTGATTGCTTGTCTGTATTTTTTGGCTTTCTTGACTGTTTGGAATCCTCCTATTCAGCTCCAGAGTGTCAAGATTGACCTCCGCTCACTAGTTTTTCCCTTTTCCCATAGTTTTCCGGCTTGGTGCGTGTTTGATTTGAACAGTCGCACCAATTGTCACTTGTTGATTTTTTTGCGGTAGCGCCAACCCTGTTTGGCACAAATTACTGCCTAAAAGTCACGCCGAATCCTGTAGGATTTGGTTTGACCTCCCTTCTAAGTTTTTGGTCAGTTGTGCTTGACTCTGGGTTGTTTCTTTGATTTGCAATTGGTATTTTCAAGTTGTTTTGATTACTGCGGCTTGTTCTTCTCAGCTATTTGTACATTGTCTCATCGGTGAAGTTCATAGCCCTAGGGTTTCTAGGTGTCTTTTGCTCACTGAGCCTCCTGATTGAAGTTCGAGTCTTCTTGATTTTTGTCAGTTCTATTCCCTAACCGATTGTGTTGGCCTTTCTTGATCCTTTGTGTTTTGATTTGTTGAATGATTACCTTAATTTTTGTTTGACTCTCCATTTCTTCACTTCGAGCATAGATCACATTTATCGTTTGGGTCATTTTGAAAGCTTTCTGTTTGTTTGAAAGAGTGCGTCATTGGTTTGAGTACGTTTTTATGTTTATATTTCTTTTGAATTATTAATTTTAAGATCTCTACATTCACAGTGCTCTAAAATAGTGTTCGCTTTGCTTTTTAAAGTAATAATGCATTGTGTGCTTCATTCATTAAAAAAAAAAATTTCATTATTTCGTTTGCATCAAAAATGAAAAGTTCTTTTGCATAACTAGCTCTTAGGAAACTAGGAAATATTTTTTCGTGTTTCGTTTGGTTCTATTAGATGCATTAGTGGATTTATTCTTATGATTTCATTGTTTGCTACTTTCTGAAAGATCTCTATCCTTCTCTTATTTAGCATTCATCGAACTGAAAATGGTGTTCTTTTGCATATAACATGCATTCAGAAATTTGAGATCCCATTTGGTAGGGCCTTGGAACTGAAACATTAATTCAAGATCAAATTTAAAATTAATTCAATCAATCTAAGGAAGCATTGGAACCTAATGCAAAAATTTTAGAGGTCTAGGCTAGTGATGTGTTCCAGCATTGTTAAACCTAGTAGATATCGTTCGCCACCTGACTTTAGACAATACTAGTATGGACTTGTGAGCCCCGTACCATCGTATATATAAAGGGATACCCTCATAGGTTAAAATCCTTTATCCACAGGAATCCAAGTTTGCTTCCCTGTAATCATGATACATCGAAAACAACATTCGGGGAGACTACTTGCACGTATGTTAAGTCCTTGGTCATTTCTCTTTCATTTGATCACCAAGGTGTATATGGCAGTTCACGGAAACTTGGTACACACTCTTTCTTAGATTACCTGAGTAGTCATTTCTATCTTTTCGTGACTTCTTAAAAATGAAAAGATCATCGAGTACTTGTCCTTTCATGCTCGTTTCAACTTGAAAGTGATAGAGTCACCTTTTTCCTGTTTCTTGACTCTTAAAATATGAAATGAAAAAGTTCTGGTTTCAGTGTCTTAAAATATTAACTGCCCACGAAATATTCCTGGTTAAAGTTATATTCCTTAGTGATTTTTTTGAAGGTTGTTTCCAATGGAATCTTTTCTAGAGTTTACCAACCAAGGAATCCCCTCCGAAGGGAATCCTGGTTCTTTTCCTTCTCTTGGGAATGTTGGTGCTCCTTATATGGCAACATTGTCCCTTCCTGGGTTAAATGTTGGGTTGCCTGTTTGGTTATTATTGACCTCTGTGGTCTCGAGTGTTCCACCCACTGTACAACCATCCCCTCTACCTGAACAACATTATGTTGATTCTAAGGTGGATCTCTCCCCTTCTTCACCTATTTCTTCATCCTCCTCTTCTAATTTTCCTAGTGAAAGTCTGAATTCTAGTAACGAGGTGGCTAAGAAGAAGAAAAAGGCGAAAAAGCAGAAGTCTAATAAAAGAGAGGCGAGCTCTACGACTATTGTGCCTCAAACACCTTCCATTGATAAACCATCCAACCTTCCGTGGAAAGTCAAATTCCCTTACATGTTGTGAAAAGTTGACCACCTTCTTCTAGACTGCCCTGGCATTCCCAAGGTACTTGAAGCGTGGTCCGACGGCCGCTTGCCATTGCCTTTGGCTTTTGGAAGTCATATTGGTGGCACATCTTCAACTAGAAATGATAAGACTCATAAGAAACAGGGTAAGATTACGAATCCCTGTAAGTTGTGTGAAGGGCATCATCCCATTCACCTTTTTCCATACATAGATGTAGCCACGAGAGTGTTGGACAACCCTGCTATTTCTGCACCCTACCTTGTGGTTGGTTACAAGAAGCTTTCTTTGAGTCCTCTGCTAGTTGATTCAATGGTCAGTCAAGATTCATCCTTGGTCGATCCCATTCCCTCGGAAATTAAAATTCATGAATCCATTCTCAACCAACCATTGGTCAAGGAATTGGTCAATCTGATCCCGCCTATGGTTCATTAGGTATTTTCCGTCGAGAGTGGATCTCATCTCCCTCACGTTCTTCTTGTTTCTTCAGATTCCTCGGACTTGGAGAAATATCCTCCCATCCCTGTGACTCAAGAGGTTGCTCTTCCTTCTCCCATGTCTGTGGTCTGGGAGGATGCTCCTCTTGCTCCGGTAACACCAGGGGAATACCATCTCAATTCAATGGTACACCCTCAGAATAGTTTGATCGCTTCCTTCGATTGGAGTCGATTTGCGGGATATCGCCTTCCTTCTAATTATGTGCCTTTTTAGATCACGATAGAGACCTTCGATGTGGCCATACCTAGCACAATTATAGATGAAGGCACGTCTATTAGTGATCTATCTTTGACTAATTGGCAAGATTTTGGTTCTCCACTGCTTATGCTTGTTATGCAGAATCTATTGGATTTTAACAGAGGAACAAGCCAACCATTAGGGATCCTTCCGAAGTTGCTGATAACTTTTGGAGGGAGAACCATCTATATAGACGTGATGGTGGTCCAAGGCCCCTTGGATTTTAATCTACTCTTGGGGTGCGACTATGCTTATGCCATGGGTGCGCTTGTCTCTTCCCTCTTTCGTGTGATCTTTTTTCCACATGAAGGTCGGATTGTGACCATTGATCAACTTTCATTCTTTGGTCATGATGTGACATCTGGTCTATCGTCATCCCTTCCTGGTCCTTACTTGTCTGTGGTGTCCTCCCCACCACATGTCAATTATGTGGCTACCTGTCCCATGCTTGCATTTAGTGATAGTGTTGTTGTGCATCATGTACTGGGGGCATTCGATCACGATTTACAGAGTGTTATTCTCCCGTCAGATGAGAAACTCTTAGAGGCCATGAGTTTTTATTCGTCATGATCAGGTTATAGAGCATGGTTCGTTTTCTTATGTCAAGCTCCTTAAAAAATGAAACAGGGCCATACAAAGCACAATTACTTTTCTTGTGTCAAGCTCCTTAAAAATGAAACAAGCTCTCGGAGCATAGTTCGTTTTCTTGTGTCAAGCTCCTTAAAAAATGAAACAAGCTCTTCTGAGGACAGTTCATTTACTATGTCAACCTCATTAAAAAAAGAATTATGTCATGAGGATAGTTCTTTTACTGTGTCAACCTTGTTAAAAATGAAATGGGTTCCCTTTTCAATTCAAGTCTTTTGTTTAGATCTCATATAATCCCAGTCAAGTCTTTCGCTTGATCTCGTAATTGAACCTTCATTTCATCCACCTGTCAGTAACTAGCAGTCTACTCCGGTGAATGCACTGAAGCTTGGGGGGCATGTACCTTGAATTGAGTCACCATGTTGGGGGAATGCAAAATTATTTCAAGCATAGTTTGTTTCCGTTTCAAGCTTGTGTAAAAATGAAATCAGTCCCAAGCATAGTTTATCTTTGTTTCAAGCTTATGTAAAAATGAAACGATCCTCATTTTAGCTGTCGTGATTTCCATTTTATCAGCCCATTTTTCCAAATGAACCTTGGTTTTCTCATTCCATCGTCACCATATTCTTGGTTGATCATACACCTTCACTTGTTGTTTCACCCATTCCTGAGGAACCGCTGCAATGAGTGGTCTTGTTATCCATCCTCTTGACCTTTACTTGTTCTGATTAGTTTCACCATCACCGGAACTAGTTGCTATCCTTTATACCACCCGTTCCTGCAGGAGGAGTCATCTTTAAGCTCTTTTCTGACTCTCTAAAATTTAAAACATTGCCGAGACTCTTGTCGTTTTGAACTTGTTAAATGGCTGCGAAATGATATCTACCCAGTATAAATTTACCCCTTTTTTGGGTTGGGATAGATTATTTACGAAAAATGAATACCTTAGCCTATCGCAACTAGGAGGTTTTCTCGAATATTGTTTTCTACCTTTTTGGATCTAAGGGACTACTTACGAAAAGGGACCATTGGAGTTTTTTTTCCCGCTTCTTTTCAAACTCTCTAAACATGAAAAGATGCCGAGTTCTTCCTTTGTTAGACTCATTAAACCCTGATGACATCGGAAATCATCACCATGACGTTACCGAGTTCTTCCTTCCTAGGGCTCGTAAAATGTACTAGGATGGATTTGTCCAAAGGACAAACTTATATGATAAGCATATGCTATCCTCTTCAAGCTTGTGTAAAAATAAAGAGGTACTCACCATAAATGGTGGGGGAGAATGGAAGTTATTGTTCAGTTGTGTCGGTAGTATGTCACTCTTGAACATGACACTTATCTGTAGTTCGTGCCGGGTTGGGATATCTTCACTCTGTCACTTTGCCTCCATGGGTTTGGGAAATCAATTTTCCTCTCATTCAATTACCAATCTTGTCAACATGACCTCTGATCCTATTTGAGTCAAATGCTGCCAAATTCCAGAGTCGTGTCACCAATATGTTTAAGAGAAAATCCTTCTATAGTTTGTACATTCCTGATTTTCTGTTTCCGTCTTGATTCACACTCATATTACCTTCTCTATTTCATGTCGATGATGTGGGATTCATTATGACCCTCCTGCGACTGATCGCTTGCTATCGACTTCAGCTCATTATCTAGGATGTTGATCTAGAGACTCCCTTTTCGTACCTTGGAGCTTGCATGCCTCAATGGTAAGTTCTTCGCATTTGACGACAGGTCCTCATCATTTTCCTTTGATTGAGTGATTTCACGGGTGTTCGACGCCAACTCACTGTTCACATTTTGTGGATTGAACCTATTGTACCTTGAGAGCCATTGTCATTATTGGTGGTTTCTCTCATGCCTGTTAACAACTTTCATCATTTGCTGGTAATCACGTGACTTTCTTGCATGTTTGACTTCAGCTGACATATTTTCATACTTGAATTTTTACTTGTTCATGTCGAGATGGAGCATAATACAATGGGTTTTGTTTGATAAGATCCAGGCTGCGGGATATTGTGGTTTATCATGAATTATTGCATGACTCTTTGTATTGGATGGCTGCGACCATACCCGAGTCTATTTGTTGATCCTTACTGCTGGAAGGTTGCGTCCATACCTCAGATCTCGGTTTTTATGTACTCTATTATGGATGGCTGTGCCCTTGCCACATGATCATGTATCATAGATATCAATTGTATTTGTACTTGCAGGTCTTTCGACAACGGTGTTTTGTTCGAACGCGTTCTCGTAAAGCATTTCACCCCTCCCTCTCTCTCGGACCTCATGCTTTAAGGGGCATCTGTTACACAACATTTTGTCACCGACCCTAAAATCCCCATCCCACGCATTGGAGGACCATTTTTCTGACTAATAAAAAGTGTCATGCCTTGCAAAATCCATCATTGCATCCCTTACCATGAGGACAACATTTCTCCAGTTGACAATTCCTTAAGAATATTATCAGAAACACATGTTTTTGGGTTGGCGCTAGTAGACCGTTATGCCCTTGTGCCAATGAGGAAGATTAAAACTGGGCCCCACACCCATTGGCACTCTGTCCCAGTGAGCTACCCACGCCAAGCTGTTTTTGGAATGTTTTTTAAAAATAGAGGCGAAGTTTCCATGTTAACAACTTCGTGGGAAAGTTAGCCTGGGTGGTTCGACTGAATAACCACGACCACCCTCCTTTGGCCTCTTGTTTCCACCTTTTTGGGAAACCTCCCAAAGGATAAGGCCTCCCTTCCACCATTATAGGGATCCTAACCTCCTCCTCTCCCTCTATAAGTAAAGCTATCTCCCATTGATACACTAGCTGAACAATTATAGTTGAATAGCTAAAGAGAATTGCTGAACATCTTGTTGGTGAGATAGATCAGAAAGAGACCTTTGTTGAGAGAGAGATTAGGCTTGTGTCCTCGCCTCGTCCCAATTCCTCGACGATCCTCCGAGATGCGCTTCGACTGAACCCACTGCAGGAGGCTGCAACGTCAAGTCTCCGGTTGTAATCTCTTTCTTCTATTTATATATACATGACTAATGTCTGGTTCCCATTTTGTGTTAATATGGTTTATTTTATGCAATATTTTTAATCTTCCTTGACTGATTAGCTAGTTACGAATGCAATTATTTTCTTGTATGCTGCTCTTGTCCTTTGATCTTTGTGCAGGAATCTGAGTACCATTGTCGAAGGACCGTGACCTGTCGAGGTAGAGATCAAGAGGCCACCACTACTACAGTTGCGACAATCGCATTGGACTACAGGTAGGACAATCTATCCCAAACTATTTCATTTGTTAACTAGGAACCTACACATTAGCTTGTTCCCTTGTTGCTAGACCCACTCTAGGGCTAGAGGGATCGTCCCTGTCCACAGAGAGGATTTACTTACACAACATCACAACAGTACACATTTTTCACTGTATATATATAATCAAAATCCTTTTTGATTATGAGTATGCATACTCATGCTGTGATACATTGGAGCTATTCACATTTTTCTGTGTTATCACAATTCTCCAAAACAGATCCGCATTTGACTTCTCTTACTCGCTTATATACAGAACATCTGTAGTTTCCCATTTAACTCGCATATGGATAAATGTAATGGTTCCAAGACTGATCCGTATCTCTTAATCGTCCATTACTTCTTCATATGTATGCTCCACACTTTATATTTAGGAAGATCTGCAAATATTGTCACTATAAACACCGAAAACCTTTTTGGATATCATCGCAGTTCTATTTCTATATTATTCGCACTTCATATTACATAGACCACCGCATAAATTGTTCAGATATCACCAAAATTCCATTATTGAAGAGTCTGCATTATAATTTCAGTTGACCACATCACACTTTGCTGTGTCACTTCTGAGAGATTCGCTTTGTTGCTTGGTTTTTAATTGACTGCAGAGGCAGCGTATATATAGAGGCAGTCTTCTTGCATTTAGGCCGACCATCCACTAGCTGTGAGGCTGAATTTACATTCAATATTTAGGTTGACTTGATGATTACAGTACATGGTGCATTTTCCAGCGTTGATTTTAAGTGTTGTTCCAAGCCATTCTTCCATAGCTTCTTTGACAAGGTCTTGGAGCATTCTCTTGCCTAGATACTTTATACATATGACACTTATTACATTTATATCTAGAAGACAAACCTAAATAGACATCAAGAAGAAGTCTTACTAACCTATAATAAACTCTTGTTCATGAAACCCATGAAGCAAGTAAAAAATTCATTTTATTATCTTTTGTCTTTAATTTTACATAGATCCATAATTACATAGTTAATATGAAAACTGACCTAGTTACACTTTTCAACACCATGTCTGCTTTTAGATCATTCTTCATGTTTTCCATGTTGTCTTTCATTTTTTCATCGATCTTAGCTTCCATGCCAGCTCCCATGCCATCCATCTTAGCTTCCATGCCTTTCTTCAAAACTTCCATTTTTTTTTTGTTGCTGTTTGCGAGAGAGAAATTTGGTGCACTTGCTCTTGTAATTTTGATATGTCATGTTGCACTTCTTTGTCTTGATGAGTCATAGTAGAGCCTCGTGAAGGCTTAATGGGTGTTGAGTTATTTTTAGGGGGAATTTTAGAACCTAATACTGATATCTATTCTAAAATATTCCCTTGTAATCAATTCAAACTGATTTTTCAAACAAGACTTATGCAATTCGAAAAAAAATACACACCTTTTTCTTGCTTTTAATGAGCTCGACATTGATTTTGAATTATCTCTGTGATTTAGGATATTCAATATTTGAAATTCGATCCTGTAGTAGCCCTCTGAATCTTCTTTCGAATTCCATAGGTCTGACCTGATTTGGATTATTCAAGGCAAAGTTATGCCCAATCTCCCACAATGACCAAATTATGGATTGGTTCAGTAGAGATAACTTGTATGGTGTTCCACGTGTCACTGTTTCCTCCTTTGGCTCTGAAATTGATACATAAGAAACTAAATTCCATGTACTTTCAACCAATTTTTACAGAATTTGAATCTGATGCTCAGAGGGAGAGATTTATGACGATTTTCCCACGATCACCTCTTTGATATGAAATTCGGGAGCTTGAAAAAACCCTAACGTTCACAGATCATATATCCGAAAATATTGAGAACCAAGATCTGCAATTTTTACATGAAGTTCCTAAGGATTTCATCTTCGCGTGATAAAAATTTCAGCTTCTGAACCTTCGTAGAAAAGGAGTTATAGCGAAAATTCCACGATGACCTGTTTGGAGTAGCGAAACCCTAGAATCCAAAGCTCTTATACCAAATGTTATGAAACCAACTTAAAAAATAGAAGAAAAGAGAGATAAATGGCTTATAAATAAGCCACTTCGAGGGGGAAACCTCCTTTACATTACATAAATGAACAATTCTTGGATGATACAAATGAAAAAACCTCCTTCTATATATAGAATTCCATGGGGTCACAATATAATCCTAGCCAACCTAACAATAATAATGTAAAGGCACAATAATAACAATATTGGGGTTAAAGGGGTACAAAAATAACAATAAGGGGGTTACACTAACAACAATAAGGGACTACACTAGTAATATAGGGACCTAACATTGGAAGCATTAGATATGAGCATATTTGTTCCAAGGGGGAGTCCCATGGTTGATGTAGTCTCAGGTAGAGAATCATCATAGTAAGTAGGCCTATTGGAGAATATTCTGCCTCAATATATCAACTTAGATACTCTTGGTTTTAGCATAGTTGGTTAGTTCTCTGAAAGATATTTCTAATGATATGTGGAAGTCCATGAATGGATCTTGGGATCAAAATTTATTGATAGCCGAAGTAAGGAGCTTGAAATATTTAGAAGCAGGCTGAATTTCGAAACCCTGAATTTTGGAGGGTCAAAGTCTCGGGAGCTTCAGAACGTCATATATCAGAAGGGATGAATATCATAGCAGGCAGAATATCGGGGAGTGGGCAAAACATTGGAACCTCAAATTCCGGAAGGTCGGAATATCGGAAGGTCAGCATATTAGAACCTCAAAGTTTCATAACTTCAAGTTTTTAGAACCTTGTAACTTCTTATGAATTGATTTCTTTGAAAAGTGCCGAGGGTTGCAGGGCGCAGGAATTACAAAGGAATTCGTTTTCAGAACCAAGGACCAAGGGACCCTTTCTCTCTCCTCGGAAAAGACACATGGCAGTAGTAATTGGCCCTTAGGAGCTAAAGGTGGCAGATGACATTAGCATGACATGTGTATACGGAGGACACATGTTAGTCATACTCAACATTATTGAGTGGCATAATGGGGAAAATCATGGTGACACATGTCACCACTAAGGAGATGCCACACAAAGATGTTGACAAGAGCATGATGTCATTCAAGAATTATATTTCGGAGGTTGGAGTCTTCATAACTCCTCTCTAATTGAAATTTGAGAAAGAATCTTATATAAGGGGCTTCCGATGTGTTGGAGTTTAGTCATGGAAGCTAAAATAACCAAGGGAGGAGAGAAAATACACAAGGAGATAGGCCCTCGACTAGACCCTGAAGGCCTTATCACATAAGTTCTATGCCACTAGTCACAAGACCTTGTCATATGGTGAAAAACAATAGGGGATTAAGCAAAAGGGGCTAAAGGCCAGGCTCAAGATTTTAGGATCTCACAATTTCGTAACACTCTACCTTAATAAAGCTATGATATGGGGAGCCCTAAAATAGCAGCACATAGGTGTATGAAGCCGTCAGTCACAACACTCGGTCCCATGGTGTAAAGCAAAAATGGGTGAAGCAAAAGGGGCTAAAGGCCAACCAGAATCTTGTGATTTCGTAATGTCCTACATTGATAAAGTTATGATATGCGGGGCTTAGATATTCCAATATAGAGGTATATGAAAGATGTATGAGTCGAAAAATAAGAAGTAACTGCGCACATAAGAGTTGATGGATGGAGTAATGGAAACAAAGATAGAGATCATTCGGTCAAGGCAGTAAGGACCAAAATTGCGCAGGATGATTTAAATGGAGTTTGTCATGAGCTGAGAAGTAAGACACCTATGATCTCCCCATGCATGCTTCATTGAATCGAATGAATATCAAACCATGAATATTGGGAGATTAATTACAGAAAGAAAATAACAATTTTGGAGTACATTCTGAGCATTGCGATTAAATGAATAAGCACGGAGAGCCTCGTTGGAGTGTGCAGGTGGACTGAGGATTTATTTTTATGCAACAAAAACATGGAAAACCATGCAGGAGTACGCTTGGGCGGCGTGAATGGCAGGTTAATGGTCAACAGAGAGAACATCATTCCTAGCACTATATAGGAACAAAACATAGGAGCATAGTTGAGTAAAGTGGGGAATACAATATTGTAGTGAGTGCTGAAGAGCATGGAGTTGTGTGTAGGAGAGTGTGGAAAAATGGCCCAATTGTTGAACTGAGACTAAGTGTTGCAGAGGGCTGTGATTAATGCTGAAGGTGAAATAAGGAGCATAGTTTAGAGGAGATCTGTAGTGTTAAATGGAAGAGTGTGGTACTGCAGTGAATCAAATTGGTATTTCTCTGCATTTGTATTTCCCCTGTTTTCAATTTTAAAATTGTATGAAAGGTAGAACAATGGTTAGATTAGGTGGTGGCCTACATTCATAAGAGGTTGGTGCCCCTTGGAAAGTAGGGGCTTGCTATATTAAGGGGGTCAGTGCCTCCTATGAGTGGGTGCTCACAAAAAAATTGATGTAATTAAGTAGGTGCTTAATTCACATCATAACAACAAATAGATTGGTGGTTTTTTCCCTTTGGGTTTCCACGTAACAATACCTATGTCAATATGTGTATGTTGCTCATGTGATGGATTGTATGTACATGTGAATTCCTTATCTTGCTGACCATTTGAATTGTGTATGAAAGCTCTCACAACTAGCTGACCATAGTGAAAAGAGTTAAAGACTTATTCATAAAAAGTTTTAAGAACCCCACTATTACTGATTCACCCCCCCTCTTAGCAATTCCTTATTCCAAAAAAGCCAATATGCCATAAAATATAGAATAAATGATGAAGGTGTTAGATTATGAAAAAAAGAGAAGACAATCGAGATATGAAATGTTGCAAAATCAAGATGTGAATTTGTTGAATAAACAAAATATCTCTTGTGAAATAAGAGATAGAAGGCACTTGTGAAGAGATTGAGTGGGTGAAATTGCAACATGTTAAGCAAGTCCATATTGTGTAATTCCAAGTAAATAGGATGCCATATACACCTAAAGCATTGATCCTATTTATGAAATAGATAATAGTGGAAAAACACCATTCTTGTTAGTGAAAAAGATAGAAGTTGAAGATGTTTCAACAAAGACATAGCTCATTTCATCACATATTTTAGACATGAGTTGTAGAGATTGAAAGATGGTTTGTGATCTATGACACCAATCCTATTGGTGAAAAAATAGTGGTGAAAAATAATTTTTTTATTGGTGAAAAGATAATAGTTGAAGATGTCTTTGCAAAGACATGTGGCTCATTTGATCATGTACTATAAATGTGGCTTACAAAGAGGGTGAGATTAGATGTCATCAAGGTAGCAAGAATAATTCAAGAGCATTCAACTTTGGTAAAGTGTCAAAGAAAGGAATAAAATTGGCACCATAATCATGGGACATGAATGTTATTAACCTAGGGAGTTTGATGTAATGAATTTCCATAGTTCCATGATACTAGTTAAAGAATGATTTATGTAGAAGAATTTAAATATGGACAGAGTAGGTGTGTATGTTAAAAGATTCCACGTGCAAATTAAACAAGGGTCACATGCATATGAGGAAGATGAATGTGAAAAAACATAGAAAGAATGTGTGATTGTTATATAAGTTGGGTATTTATATTGCGTAATTACCAGGGTCAATTATGAATAAAATGATTAAGTGATGATGAAAACAATTACATCATCAACATAAATAAATGGTAAGTGATGAGATAAAAGACACACTCCATAAGAGAAGAAAGAGAGAATGACATCAAGGCATTTGGCATAAGGACCAATGATATATGTAACTAATAAAAAACTAAGAACATAATTGAATAGTTTCTATAGAAATAAATAACAAAAGGAGAGTAATATATTCTTTTCTTTAGGGTTTCCACTTAAATCCCTATGTATATTATATGCATGTTGTTCTCAAATAATTGAATAGTTTCAAATTATGTGTAATTGTTTTTAAAACTTTAAAGACACTTCTTATGGTTTATAATTAAAACGAAGATTAACAATCAATAAAGGTTTTTGTAGATACAATTCTCGCTTGCCTTTTATAAGAAGAGGTTCCATTGAAAATAAATAGTGAAAAGTTTTAATGACATTTATGCATTTTATTTTTTTCATTAGATAAACTAGTGCACTTCAATATAATGTGTACTCGTACACAACTATTCCACAAGCACTAATGTAGGTCAATATTTTAAGAGAATATTCATAATTTTTTCAAAAATGAACCACAACGATTATTATATACATCAGATCAGGTTAAAATATTTTATAAAACATTGACATATTAAAATGTTTTCTTAAAAATAGGTAATTAACAAAATATAAGATTCATTTAGGGAATCCTATAACAATAAATGCATAGGTGCATAACACTTCCACACACACACCAAGTTGAAATATTTTAAGAAACATCAACCATTTTTTTCAAAAAAAAATTATGCCAATGCATTATATATATTTCATGCAATAGTGCATAATAATACTTATCATGCTAATGTGCATAAAGTATCTATAAATATTGGTGCGCTATATACCTACAAATGCACTAATGTTTCTGGACATTGTGCACACCATGGTATAGTAAATAAAACAAATCAACAATATGAAAATTCATTCCTACCATTCATTGAGTGATTCACATGGTGTTCACTATTCCCTATGACCACCGCGTCATCCAATGCTGCTAAATTGCTTGGTTCCTTTATTCCATCACTTTCAGGGTGGACTTGTGCCCACTTTGGAATTTTCCAAATGGTAATTAGTTTTTTATTTTTAATCTACATGGTAACCATGCCACCTTAGTGGAGAAGAGACCATGTAAATTGTATGTTATTCTCTAATTTACATTTTCAACAAATTAAAGTATTAAGTTTGGCTTTAATTGGATTGTTTTCTATATTATTTGAAAAGCTTTTCATAAGTTCATCCAGGGTGCTCAACTTGCACCATTTGGTGCACTTATAAGTCACACTCGGGAGTTGTGCTCTAATGCATCATAAGCGCACACAATTTATACATATTCAATGTATTTAAATGTTCTTGCACTTTCGAGTGCACTAATAAATTTACGAATGCACTTTCCATGGGGTTCCAAGTAAACATAAGCACTAAGCACATCGTTCAAAATAATTTCATGGGGAAATGGTGTGCACATCAAGATATGATTACATTGTAGTTACCTACAACAAGAGTTGCACTAGTTAGTCGCATTGCTCTTTATATTTCACACCAATTAGGATGCCCTATATAATATAAGCACATTGGAGAGTTAAATTTGATAAGAGCAAAATTTCCCATCCTCTCCAATGCACCAATAAATGTATAGTTACATCTAAAGCAAAGCACAACCTAACTTGCATTGGAAAATTTGCATTTACTTTCGAAATATTTTTCAAAACACCAAAAAAGCATATATGTTAGAAAATGTAAAAGTTTGTATGTCGAAGAAGAATTTTGATTTATATGTTGGTACATTAACATTTCGTGATGAGATGTGAAGGTAGGTCGAAGGATTGGTTAACCAGAAAAAATTTCAAGAGGGTTTTAACATCGTGGAGAAAGATGGAGTTGCATGAGTTCATTGAATGAACTATCGTAGGGAGTAATGTGGAGAAGATGGAGTTGTAGAGTGGCGACAACCGAAGAAACATAGAAATCGGTTAAGGCAAAAACCTTTAGAAGATTCCGAAAGGAGGTGATCGGACGACGAGGATTAAATCACAGAATTAAAGTGAGAGATGGACGGACCAGGTTGCATCGCAAATTTAAGTTTGAAAAGTTGCGAAGTGGAAACATGTCGGCATAGCTCAATTTCGCATCAGTGATTATTTAGTTTATGTGTTAAGGACTTTGCAAGTTAAACAAAATAACTTGCGATGCGGTAAGAACTGAAACTTGCGATGCGATAAAGGGAGGAGCCACTTGTTAGTACAACGATTCAACACATATCGCGCATTGGCAGGTTTAGAGTTTAGCATTAAGACTTCGCAAGGTAAATTATTTTGGTAGCGATGCGACAAGGACGAGAGATGGCAGTGTGAGACAGTACATCGGGGCTGTTAGATCTGGCGAAGATCTACGATGGAGATTACATCCTAACTTCGCATCAGCGTTTGTATAGTTTACCATTTAAGTTATATGTTAAGTTCACCGATATGCAATGCACTATGATTGGTCGCCATATTATGGGACCCTACAACCACTGTTCCGCGTATGTGTAAGTGGTTTGAGTTATGTATGATCTGTTTCAAAGTAAATCACTGTTAATTGTGTGCGTATGTATGTTGAAGGCAAAACATGACAGTGAGACTCAGGTATGTGACCCAACGTAGAGCTTAGGAGAAGAAATGACTAAACACAATAGGCACATGCATAATAGGCGTAGTCAGGTAGCAGGTGACATGATGATAGTGTTTGAAGCACAGAGGCATAGGCATAGTTGCGTAAAAGAACGTATAGTGGCACTGTTGGAAGCACAACAACTAGGTCAAGTTGGTCACTGAGGCGTCGTTGCAGAACTATGCAGCTGCTGCATCACAACTAGAAAGGACACATCAACACTTCGGGAGGACGCATCATGAACATCAGATTCAAAAAAAGAGCAATATTTCTAGTTTTAATTTATTTCCTCAGTATGGTTGCATAAGTAATCTTAACAGTTTAGGTAGTTGAGTAGTTTCAAGAAGTTCAATAGTTACGAACTACTTTGATGTATTTAAGTGGATAGAAATAAAGAAAAGGGGTTCCGAGTTTTGGACCTCTGGATGACTATTAATTTGGTACTGAATTTTCTAAGAAATTAATGAAAGAAGATCAAGTTTCCTACACCTGTTGATGTTGATATGTCTTTCCAGTTTCACTCTATGTTTATTTTTCTTTGAATGAAGTGAAGTAATGTAGCAGCCAGTCTCTTAATTGCATATGTGAGTAGGATTTAAATAACCTTAATTTGCACTCCTTCACTCCATCTCTTCTCTCTTCACAAACTCCTGATGAAACTTTAAAGTAATAGATTCTGTGTTTGCAAAATATTATTTCGAGTTTCCTCTCTCTCCATGAATTTCCTTTGAAACTTAAAAGTGGTAGATTCTGTGTTTTTAGCATATCATTTTGAGTTTCCCTTATAGTTCTTCTTTTCATTTCATTCAAATATCAACAGTTTATGGCATTGTGAAGGATTTCATTATATCATATTATTGAGGGTATTGAGTAATTAAAATTCAAAGGTGTCAAGCATAGGCCATTCGATATTATAATTGTGACATACATTTATAAATTGTCTTAAGCACTTATTCCTTACCACAACCAAGGGATTGTCTCTTGAGATAAAATTTTTTTTGGCGCTATTGCCAGGGACGAAGAAACAAAGTTTATTTTTCCTTGGGTTTTTCACATTATTTCCTTTGGTTGTTCAATGAGGAGGAAATATTGGGTTGCGTTTGTTATTTTCAAAATTCTGGCCTTCAAAAGGCCTCACACAAGGTCAGATACCTCACAGTAGATAGTCCCTGCTTTGCCAGACCCATAAATATTGGTTTCTAAAAAGGCTTAGAAACCTGAAACTCCTTCAATACCTGATCCTACATTATCTATTCCTGACAATAGTTCTCATAACCCTTTGTTTGAATATATTTCCAAGGAGCTCTCTTTCTTGGAACACGATTCTCCTTCCACACCCATTCATTTTCAAGAACCTAAGTTAGAAAAACATTCTTTCGAGTCTGTTTATTTTACCTTCACTCAAGCTCAACCAAATATAGTTGTTGGTTCTTCTGCCATTGTTCATCAACCCACTCCCATATTAGTTTTTCCTCCACCCTCATTCACTTTCACAGCAGGTTCATACACCTCAACTACCCAAGGAAAAATTAACCAAGGTATAAATATGGAAGCACCAGCCTTTTTGTTGAACATATATGCTCCGCTAAATATTGCATAACCAATGAATGCCATGCCTCAAGAATACCTCAAATTACTTCCTCGTTTCACTGGAGAAGATGAAGTAACTACAGAACAACATTTACCCTTGTTTTGCACTTTTGCTGAGAATTTAAATGTAGAACATCTTGATGTTGTGATGATACTATTTGTGAAGTCTCTATATGGAGAGGCTAGAAAATAGTTCAAAGGTTTACCAAATGGCTCAATAAATAACTGGGAAGAGTTAGAAACTCAATTCAATCAAATATGGGGAGAAAAGAGAGACCATGGTTACTCATTGACAAAGTTTAATGTAATTAAAAGAAGGCCTAATGAAATCATTTCGGAGTTTGTAAAAATATTCAACATATTGTACAATAGTTTACCTATAGAGATGAAGCCCCCCCTGTAGGAGCAAAGGTAGTTTTTGCTGGGGCTTTTGAAGTTGATTTTAGCTTTACATTGAGAGAGAGAAGAGCCCCTAATCTTGAGAAGATACAGACAAATGCTTTAGAGATAAAAGCTAATATGACTGCAGCTGGAAAGGTGAAAGGGAAAAAACCAGTCCAAGAGAAGGGGAAAGCAAAATAAGAATCATCACAAGATCTAAGGATTGAAGATATGGAAAAGGTGATGAAAAATTTGACAAATAAGCTAGCTAAGATGGAATTGGAAAATAAAAACTTCCAAAGACAAGTACAACAAAACTGAGGGGGGTTTAACCCTTAATTCAGAAGACATCCCCTACAAATTTTGCAAAGGGAAAGAATAGATCAAGACCAGGTTCAAGCACCATTGTATATATAAGAAACACCCACAGAGCTAGCGGACGATGGCCAAAGGGAGGCCGAGGATCAGGTATCTGTTATGTATACAATAGAAGAGGATGAAGAGGAAGATTGTGAGGGAGAATATGTTGAAGATGAAGTATCTTTTGATCGAGATGAAATGGATGAATACTGTAGGAAATTCATAGATTTCGTGCAAGCTAAGTTACATAAAAAGTATGATTTAAGGTCTAAAAAGATATCTAGAGTGCAGGATAATGAAAAACAAGGTTCCATTCCTCCTCCAATGGTGACTCCACTACAAAAGGAACCTGTGAAACATGTCAGTAAGGGGAAAAAACTTGTAAATTCACTTAATAGAACAAATGTGCTGCAGGGTGAATCTTCCAAGAACAAATTAGTTGACACCAATATTTTGGAGAGAGTTGTTCTTGTACCTAAACAAGCGGAAAATTCTAGAAAGAGTGAAGAATAACCTGAAAAAAACATTAAGAAAACTCATGCTTTCAGTTTGGCAAAAGTGTTGGAGAAGGTTAAAATTCAGGTACCTCTTCTAGAATTAGCTAAAATACTAGCTTACAAGAAAGAAATTTCAGAATTTATTAGTCTCACATAGGTGGAAGATATAAGTGACATAGTGAACTTACAAGAAGAAAAGCCAATGGTCACCTTTGGTCCTCATGTAGAAGAAGTAGATCCTTATGTTCCACCCTTCTATATTTCTCTGCTGTTTCATGATTTTACTCTACATAATTTCATGCTAGACTCATGAGCGTCCCATAATCTCATGCCATTATTTGTTATGAAGGAACTTAACTTGCAGATTACCAAACCTTATAGGGATCTATATTAATTTTATTCGAAAAGGGTGAAATGTGTTGGGTTAATTAAAGATGTGGTAATTTCGTTAGCCTTTGTTATCACTCAGGTTTTCCTTGAAGTTGAGGAAAAGGAAAGTATACCCGAGGTAACCACAAACCAACCTTCAGATGCAGAATCTAGCCAATCTGCATCCAGAGAGGGCTCTCTCTTTATAATTTATCTTTGTTCTTAGAAGGTTTTAGGCTAGGTATAGATCCAAGAGTTTGTTTGAAAATTGGTGGAATCCACAAACTAAGGGCAAGGTTGAAATTTTTCAGTCCATTGGGCTATGGAGTCAAAGGATGGCTTTACTGGATTTCTATTCTACACACAAGATGGCTTTACAGGGCAAGGTAGCTAGACAGAGAACAATCCTTAAAATTTAAAGTGGATGGGATGATCTTGAAGGGATGAAAGGCAGCTAAGAATCTTTCACCATGTTCAAAAGAAATAAATGAGATGACTACAAACAAAGAGCAATGAAGAATTCTTTATTATAGTAATCAACAATGTTTAAGTTAGCAAAGCAAGAGCATTTAAGAATTCATGCTTATAACCAATTTAGAGGAAAACATTAAGAACAATCACATCTGAAATCAGAGTACAATTAAGTAAATTCTGATTCAATCCTTTATGTAAATTATTCAGAAATGGACATAATGATATTATAAACTCATATAAAACTTAAGACAAAGGGTAGAAAGACTTATTGAACTGCAGTCCAACACATGAATCCTGCAAAAAGTCCTGAGCTTCAAATCGTCATCCAGTAAGCCACGAATAAATTTCTCCAAAATGCTTTTATTCTGAAAATCTCAATGTTACAGCAAAGTAATAGAATCCACCCTCAATACTCTCTTTGAGGGTTTATTTATACAAAAAAATACTTGAAAAAATCTCACACTAACCTAGCCAATAATCTATGGTGACTAAGGCGTAATTTACAAATAAACAGGAGACAAATGGTCTCGTGGATAGAATAATAGGTAACTACTGATGTGTTGTTCCCTCATTTTGCTGATGGGCTGGAGGTAAGTGCTGAAATACGGCTCGGTGTTGTCCCTTGGAGTAATTTCTTTGCTTGCTTGATACTCTTTGTCTTTACGGATACTCTTTAACCTGTTCAACTGATACTCTTTCATCTGTGCTCATTTTTATCTTTTACATAATAGTAAAAAAATAAAATTCTCATACTGAAGATAATTTTCATAGAATTTCCAGTAAGTCATTCCACCATTGATCTTCTGGTATCATAGTCCTTTTAAGTTTTCTCAATGTCTCATCAGCCTCTGTGAGTTTGTAAAAAGTGGGCTCATTAGGAAACAAATACTTTATTTCATGCTCAAGATGAAATAAGTTCTTCAACCTGTCATAAATATTTCTCCCTGTTGGCAACGTTGTTTCTGTCAAACTGCTAGAACTGGCAGTTGTATTTTGAGCATGGATATCTATTTTCTTGACATAGGTTTCCAATTCCATTATTTGGTCCTGTGAGAGCATTGGACTGGGTAACCCACTGTCTAACAAAACTTGAAATTTTTCTCTGAAAGCATTAATATCATCCAAAATATCTGCACACTTCCTTTCTAAATTCTGCATAAAAGTTCTTTTGATGAAAACTCTTTTTATCATCAAAATAGTGCCGGTCCTATCTTCAATTCCTAGTCTTGCAAGATGTTGTTTTGTTCGGGTGTTCAAAAATTGAATAAGTTGATTGGCCTGCTCAGTTCTACCTCTTAGTTCATCTCTTGTTCTGTTTATTTCTTCCTGAGCTACTTTAATCAGGTCATTTTGTTCAAAAATTGCTTGAATAGAGGGCCAAATACTTTTTATTAACTCAATTATGTTACCCCAAAGAATTTCATTTATTTCCTTCATAGGCTTTTCTAGTGAAAGATCTTTTTCCAAAGCCTTAACTAATCTGTCCAATCTTTTGATTTCCCTTGTATTATCAGCAACTGTCTTCTTAGATGTATCATACTTCTGCTCCAAATCTTTTAATTGTAACTTTGTGGTTTGAAGTTCTGTGACTCTTAATTGTAAACTTTCCATTTGTTTTATTAACTCATCAGAACTCAAACCAGAAGTGCTTACCTGCACTGGCTCTGTTTGTTGCTTTGCTGTTGTAGTACCTGTGATTGTAGCAGCTTCTGTGGTTGATGCCTGTTTGATGGTTTCCTTTTCCTGCAAAGCTTGTTCCAATTCCTTCTCTGTTTCACTTAGTCGCTCAGTTACTTTTAAGAGCAACTCCATTACCTCTTCTTGTGAACTCTCCTTCAAAACTTCTTGGGTCTGAGGGTGCCTTGAGGCTGGCAATTTTAGTTGCTTTCTCAGTGAAGCTATGTCGTCATCTTTCTTCTTTATTAGTGCCTCAATGCTTTTAATATCTTTCGGGTTGTGACCCAAGCTGATAATTATGTCTTCCAGAGACTTTATTCTGTTATCTTTGGCCTGAGAAGAGGCCTTCTCAATTTGCAATTGGGCACTTGTGTTATTTAAAGAATCTTGCAGCGTTAGGGCTGCCATGGCTTTATTGGTAAGAGTGGAATACACCATTTCCCCAGTTTGTTTATGCAGCTCTATCTGGTCTAAAGGATGAATGTCCTTTGCCAGGACCTCAAAATTTGTTCTAATATAATCAGCTGTTGTCATGGGTTTTGGCACCTTTGACTTGAAGTGGCTCATCATCATTTTGCCTTGTGAAATGTCAAATGCTGACATTAACCTTTCCTGATTATGTGGAGCCATTTTCAAATATTGATCATATACCTTCATTCTTAATGGATCATTCTTTGCCTTTATATTGATGAAAGTTATTTTTATATCCCCCGTATCTGTTTTTGGTGGCCTAAAGGAGGATACTTCAGTACTCAACTGCTTGTTCAAAGCTTTTCCTTTCTGCTCTGTATGGGTCACACTAACAGAACCAGTTAGCTGACTGTCTTCTCTTCCATCATCAAACACCTCATCTATGATTTCCACATCTGGAAGTGGATCTGGTTTATGTTTTTTGGCTTGATGTATTCCCGAGGACTCTTTAGGAGGAGTAGTGTCTAGAACCTGCCTTTTCTTTCCTATTTCCATGTTGGATGGAGTTTGTAATTCTGAAACTTCAGGATGTTTTACCTGAGTGGGAGAAACTTGTGTTTGGTCAGGTGCTCTGGAAGTTTGAGGTTTCTCTGCCATGACTAAAGTTTCAATGACCTGAATTTCAGGTTCCTTTCCTTTGCCTTTTGATTCTGCTGCCACTGGTGAACTGCCTTCCTGTAATGTCTGCTGTAGATTTGCTGCTGAAGAAGTGCCAATGTCAGGTACCTGCACCTGACCACAAGATTCTAGGTCATACTCCTTCTCAAAATCTTTCATCATTCTGTTCATTTTTTCTTCTTCACTTTCTTCTTCAACTAGTGTTTCTTCAACCCATTCATCTTGGTTGGCATATTGTTCTAGTTCAGGAATCTTGTGGTGTATTTAAGGGGATGATTTATTCTTTATTCTCTTTTCACAAATAAAACCAAATGGGTCATAAGGAACCCAACGAAAAGTTCTTTGGAACTTGCAATGGCCTTGTAGTATATTTTCTGCCTCTCGCTCGGCCTCCCTAGAGTTGCAGATGAAAGGACCTAATTGACTTTTGATCCTTAGTTGGGCTTTCTTCTTCACACTACAAAAATGGATCACATCTGAATTATTCATTTGCCCGAAATATTCCAAGGCAAAAATTCTCATGGGCACATATCTTGGCAACTTGAATGGATGTAATTCACATCCATAGATTCTGATGACTGTATGGTTTTGATATAAATACTAATCTCCAACTTTATAAGTTCTTGAAAGTTGCAAGGTCTTCTTGATTTCATTACTGAGCCTTGGAGGAGGGATTCCTGTCAACAAGGTAGTTGCAGGATATACAAAAAGATCTATGAACTCAGTATAAGAATATGGAGACTTATAGGAAGAATGAATTATGGGAGACCAAAATATGACTGACCTAGGGTTTCCCTTGGCATCAAGCTTTTTAACAGGGAAAGGAAATTTTTCTGATTGATAGAAGATAATGAGATGATAAATAACCGAGGAATATTTGAAAACTTTCTCATCATCTAGCCTCATGAACTGATCATGGATCTTATTGGCTATGAACGAGGCAAAGTCATATTTGATTTCAGGAGGTTGCCCAGGAGTAAAAATAGACAGCAAAGCCAGGGTTATCTCATCAACATATTCACTGGTATTGAAACCCAAGACAAAAGATATCATATTTAGGATGAGCCTTCCCAACTTAGTGAAATAATAAAAACCATAGGGAGGAAGTCCCTTAGGTTGATGTTCAGGCAGCATGAAACTCTAGCAAATGGCCTTCAATTTTTCTGGGGTCAATTGATTAGACTTTTCAATCAGTGCTTCTATAGACAAAGGTGCTAGTTCTTGACCTGGTTCAAAATGTAGCATTGCATTGATAGCCTGGGGAGTAATGTGGAAAAGAACACTCTGATCAGGGGATATTACAGCTCTCTGAGTGGGATCATAGTTAGAATGGCAATAGTGGATGATTTCTGGGAAAGAAATGACTGAGGGGATGAGATATCTCGGGAGATTGGATTCCCACAACCCAATGAGATCTTGCCCCTTCAAGTACTCGTCTCTGCAGCGACAATAACTCAGAAGGGGACTTTCATCAAAATGCAAGTCTTTAATCTGGAAATCTTTATCTACTAAAGGTAAATATTCTAACTCTCGGTGAGGGGCATTCAGTGGAGTTACATTCAAAGCTGCCGGGGCTTCCATTTTGGTTCTTGTGGATTCAAGACGGAAGTTTCTGGTTTTTCTTCACAAGCCGGGCGTAATTTCAATGTTAATGGGGAAATTGACACAATTTCAAGTTCAGGGGAACAATTCACAGTCTTAAAACCTCAGGGAATGATCTTAGTGATAAAATTTAATCACTAATCCAGTGGAAAATCAAAGAAAACAGACTTTCTTTTGAAGTTCGAAGCGCTCTAGGATAAATACCCGTTCTTGAAGGAAAACGGGCTTTTAACTGGTATCAGGCGGTAGCAGGAAGATGCTTGAACACATGTCTGGTTGAATTCTGGAGCGAAATCGAATTGAACAGTGGATTTCAGTGGAAATTTGAAATTCGTAGCGGAAAGCACAGTCGCATTCAAATGGTGAAAATGACATAAAAACACGAAATTTTGTTTTATTTCCAAAGTCAAAAGAGGGGTTTTTAGTTTTTCGAGGAGTGACGTCACTTTGGTACGGGCTGACGTGGGGCAGGGGGGCCGGGCGGTAAGCGGTTAGTCCCCGCACCACTTATGGACAAAGGTGGTATTGAATGAGCGGGCAGCGATTCCATAAGATTATCGACACGTGGACGGGAGACTAGTCAAATACCACCAAGCCCCCGCGCGTTAAAGCTCTGATAAGGGATGGCTGGCGGAATTGACGTGGAGCGTCGATCTGCGGAGGGGCGATCCAACGGTGGAAAGTACTGGGAAATGGTGGGGCGTTATCGTGCGGGCCCGAGTTAATTAGTGTTTAATTAATCATCCCGGGTGGCATATAATTGGTGGAAAAAGGTTATTAATTAGTTCTGATAACTAATTAATCCCATAGTTATAAAGGGTCGGGGTAAATGAATTTTGCGCGCGGGTCTTCATTTAAAGTGTCAGGTGGGATTCCAGGTGGATGAGCCACGGTGGCACGAGGTTTTTCCGAAGTTTTAGTTTGAATTAAAACTTTGGCTTTATTTATATTTTTGGGTTAAACATATATATCGTATGTTTAAAGTTTATTTTTCATATATGTTTTTATTATATGGTAATAAATAAACATTATTTAATTACCATAAGGGGCGGGACTATGATATAAGGATATATTTAACCAAAGGGCTTGTATAGTGGGTTTTTATTAAATATTTGGGAAGTAAATACTTTGGTTAAAACATAATAGAGGGGTTTTTGGGATATTAATTTAAAAGGAATTATATACTTAGGATATGGCATTTTCACTAGGGATTTAGTAACTAGAGTTAAACATTAATATGACAAAGGGACAAGGGAACTCAAAACACTTTGCTCATCTAAGAAAGTGACAATTTATGAAGTAAATTGCAATATCTCATCTTCAACACTTAAACTTAGAATAGTAAGTTATTTTGAGGGATTTTTATGGAATTTTGCATGATTTTCCTAAGTAAAATTGGATTTTACTTAGGAAAAAGTTAAAAGTGAATGATTATAATGATGAATTATCTCAAGTACTTAGGTCTTTTTTATCATTAGGCCGAGGGTCCGGTCCCTCCAAAAGTCAAGGAAATGCCTTGAGCCCCTTTGATCTCCAAATACCTTAGTACTTTGGGGGAAATTAGTAAAACTTTTAGGGGAAAGTGATGAGGGAGGTTAATGATTTTGACTTTTCTTGCTATGATTTTCCAGTGTATTTCCCGCTTCAGTATTTGTGATGAAAGTAAACGATCAAAAACATTTAGCAGCATCATTCATCAGATAAAACTTTTGCAACACCATCTACCTACCCTATCTACTACTACCATTTTCTCTTCTTTATTAGGGTGCATTTGGACTTGCAAACCCTTTTCAACCTTTTCTTTTTACATGATAAATCTATCTATTTCTACCCTTATTACATCCAAGGGCTCAGATTAAACTGTTGAGCACCTTTTATTAACTCTACTTATCTACTTATCTGCCAAGATTAAACTGTTTGGTCAGATATTTATTCTCTAATCTATAACATGAAATTGAAATATGAGTAAGCCAAGTTTAAACAGTTTGACTTATTCATGAATTGTGGCAAAAGTTTGACAAGCTGCACACAATCACTTATTTACAAAAATGAAATAGTAGTGGCATTTGAATTTGCACACTTTCCTTGGTCTATTTTTTGCTTGGGGTTCATTTCTTTCACTTTTTTGACCAATTTATTTTTCTTACCCTTTGATTTTTCTTTTAGGGTATACCCTCTTTACATTTTTTAAATTTTTTGATTTTTTGGTTTTTCAAGAATATGGAACACCTTTGCTCAAGAAAAGGTTTGAACATATTCCATAGTTCAATCAAGACAATCATGAAAAATGACACCTATTGGTATAGGAGACTAACACTGGCTCCACTTGGGGATGGCTTTTCCTTGTGGAAAGTCAAGAACAGCAGGTCAGTTGCCTCAACATGTTTTCAAACTGAACTATGTAATCTCCTTCTTCTGGAAGCTTTATTGTACTTATGATAGTGAAACTTTTGAAGCTTAGGGCCTTCACTTCGGGCTTCAACTCCAAGAAGTCACCATCCAATCAAAACTGCATTAGAAAAGGATATATTATGTACAAGTTAGAAAAATCAAAACATCCTAGTAAATAGGATCAAAATAATGCTTCAGCATTCGACCATTGACTGGTCCTTCTTCAGCTTGGGAATTGTCCAAATCCTTCAAAAAGTATGTGTTGTTTCCTTGCAAGGCATGTATGATGTAAGGCCCTTTCCACAGGAAATCAAACTTCCCATGTTTCCCTTTTTCTTCTCTTCTAGAATCCCATCTTAGGACCTTGTCTCCTAGTTGAAAGTCTTCTGCTTTAGTCCTTTTATCAAACATTTTCTTTAGCTTTTCCTGCAAGACTTGAGATCGTTGGTATACTTCTTCTCTGGTTTGCTGCAAGTGGATTGTTTGATTAATTCTTCTTTGAATGTCATTTGGTTCCACTTGGGCCTCCTGAAGTAGTTTCATAACAGGAATTCCTAAAGATGTTGGGAATCTTGCTTCAAGGCCATAAACTAATTCATATGGACTAGTCCCAATTGATTTCTTAGTTGTAAGTCTGTCTGCCCACAATGCATTGGTCAGTTTCTTGTGCCAATTCTTTTTGTTTTCTTCCAATAACTTTTTGATGATATTAATAAGGCTTTTATTGGATGATTATGCTAGTCCATTACCCTGAGGGTAATAAACTGTTGAATGGCCTAAAGTAATATGATATTTACTACATAAACTAATCATTTTCTTTGACTTAAATGCAGCAGCATTATCTGTTATAATCTTTTCTGGACAGCCAAATCTTGAAAGTATGTTGGTTTCTAAAAACCCTATAATCACAGAATCATTGGCCTGTCTGCATGGGATAGCTTCAATCCACTTAGTGAAGTAGTCTGTGGCAGTAAGAATCCATCTGTGTTGCCCTGAAGAAGGTGGATGGATTTCTCCAATAAAATCTAATCCCCATTGTTGAAAAGGTCTTTCTGTGGAAATTGGTTTTAATGGCAGAGGTAACAACTTTCTTTTACCCTCAAAAATCTGACACTTATGACAAGTTGTTACAAATTTCTTAACATCAGAAAATAATGTTGGCCAGTAAAAACCAGCCCTTAAGATTTTGTCTGCAGTTGATTTCCAGTAGAGATGTCCTCCACAATCCCCTGCATGAAATTCATTAAGAACTTTATCATCTTCATCTTTTAATAGACAATTCAATAAGATTCCTTCATGATTTTTCCAAAATAGAGTGCTATCTAAAATACAATATTTTAAAGATGTCATTTTCAAAAATCTTCTTTTCGTTCTGGACAACCCTAGAGGAGCTTGCAGGTTTAATAAAACATGAATGATATCAGTGTACCAGGGTGAATCTAAGAAAGCTTGACTGATCTGTGGAGTCGCCATCTCCTGATTGTCATCCAGTTCGTTAATGTCTAAGGCTTGGCAATTAGTTTTAGTCATGAGTTGTGCCAATCCTTGACCTTTTATGAGTTTTGTTGGTTTAATCTCAATATCATATTCTAAAATGGTAGCTATCCACTTACCTCTTTTACCTTCAATGCCATCTTGAGTCAAAATATCTTTAACTACAACATTAGGCACATAAGCTATCACATGAGAATATAATATGTAAACCCTGAAATCTTTAATTGCTTTTACTAATGCAAAAGCTTGTTTTTCCATAATATTGTATTTCAAAGATGCATCCCTAAGTTCTTTACTAAAAAATGCTATTGGTTTTTCACACCCTTGATCATCTTTTTGAAGTAAAACAACTGCAACTGTATGTTCAGAAGCAAATGAAAAAATAATGAAATCTCTGTCAAATTTGGGACTGGTAAGAACTGGTGTCCTTGTTAAAGCCATTTTAATTTCCTCAAATGATTGCTTGGCTTCTACAGTCCAGTCAATGCTTGAATCTTTCCTCAGCATGTTAGTGAGCAATCTAAGTAATTCAGCTAAACTAGAAATAAATCTTCTCAAGAAATTAATTTTTCCTATGAATGCTTGCAACTCTTTTATGTTTCTAGGATGAGGTATCTGTAAAATTGCTTGTATTCTTTCTAGATCAATCCTAATGCCATCTTTAGAAATGATATGGCCTAAAATCTTTCCTTCTTCCAAACCAAATAATGACTTTTTAGGGTTTAAAGAAATCCCATATTTTCTGCACTTTATAAATACTTGCCTTAAATGATCTAAATGTTCTTGATATGTTTTAGAAAAAAACAGTTAAATCATCTAGATAAATAATCAGAAAATTATGTATTTCTTTAGCAAAAGCGATGTCCATTGCTCTTTGAAATGTAGCTCCTGCATTCTTGAGCCCAAATGGCATTTTGACATATTTAAACGTACCTCATGGTGTAGTGAATGTTGTTTTATCCTGATCATCAGGATGAACCAGAATCTGGTTGTACCCTGAAAATCCATCCAATAGAGATATCCTAGAAGATCCTACTACCCTCTGAAGAATATGGTCCATTTTTGGTAGAGGATAGTTATCCTTTAAAGAAACTTTATTCAAATTTCTTAGATCAACACACAGTCTAATTTCCCCTGTCTTCTTCCTTGTTGGTACCAAGTTAGAAACCCATTCTGAGAATCTAATAGGAGCTATAATCCCTGCTTCAAACATTCTTTTAATTTCCTTTTCAATTGAGGGTAATAAAACATGATTTATTCTTCTAAGCTTTTGTTTGAAAGGTTTCTGATCCGGTTTCAAAGGTATAGTGTGTTGAATGATGGATGTATCATAAGATTTCAGATCTTCGTAACTCCAGGCAAAAACATCCTGGAATTCTCTCAATAGTTCAACATATTTGACCTTTTGATCTTTTGGAAGAGATTTGGACAACTTAACCATTTTAGGATTTTCTGGGGTTCCTAAGTTGCATTCTTCCATATCAGCCTTAACAGGTTCCATTTTAGGTCTAAATGGAATATCATTTGAGTCAAATAGATCTTCCAAAGGAGTTAATCCTTTGGGCAAATGATTATCTTTCAAATTGATGATTTCTGTCTCATCTTCTATGATCTCATCAGATTCCATGTTTTTCAGATTCTGCATGTCTTTTTCTGTGAATGTGGTTGGGTGCAGCATATGAATTGCATTTTCTCTTGAAATTTCTATTTTTTGTTCTTTTTCTTGATCAGATTCATAAATAGTTATGTCTTCATCTATATTACAGTTAGAAAACTCATTTTGAAGTGTCAAAAAATTATTGATTTGATTGTTATTAACAAATACTTGCCAATTCAAAATATTGTCTGGTATAGCAGGCATATGTCTAATCTCAGCTGAAAAATGATGATTAGGGTCAAAAGGTAACTTGCATGTGCTAGCAAACATGGCGAGGCTGTGAGCATGCAAATTTTGTTTCCTGGGAATCTTGGCAAGTTGAGCTTGTAGAAATGTGTTGAGAATTTCTACAACTGTCTCTCTGTATTGTTTCAGCCTCATGTCTTTTGTTGAACATTCTCCTTTAATCTGTTGAATGATTAGTTCGGAGTCTCCTATGATTGATACCCTAATAGCTCCTAACTTCTTGACATGTTTAAGCCCTAATAAAAGAGCTTCGTACTCTGCCATGTTGTTAGTGCATTTGAAATTCAACCTATAAGCATGACCCTCTGCATGATTATTCTCAACATTATGTAACCAAATCCTAGCTCCTGCCCCTAGTTTGTTTACTGAGCCATCAAACTCTAAATGCCATAGAATTTCATGTTCATAATCTTCATCAATTGTTTTAAAATGTTTCTTGACAGGAGCTAGTTGTTTAGTTTCTTCAGGTATTTCTTGATCATCTGGTGTTTCTTGATTTTCAGAGATTTCTTCAATTTTAACAGTGGTTTTGTTCATGGTTTCCAATTCTGGAGCTTCTATTTCAGTAGGGAGATCCAACTCAGCGTTGTATAAAATAAAAGAATCCATATCAGAATGTACATAGTAAACAAGGAAGTTTTCAGGCTTCTCATGGCTACTAACTAAGTACTTCATCAAGGTTTCTCTATATAATCTTTTAGGCTGACCAAATACTGAAATGGTCGCATATGACATGTCTAGTTGAATAGACCCTCCAAGTTTAGCACCCCAAGATCTAGACAATAACATACCATATTTAGGTGGAATATCAGCCACTACTATGTCCATTAAAACAGACTTAGCAGGGTATTGTACCAAAGTGACACACAAATCTTTAATCAAACCTAAACATTTTACCTGACTAGAATCAAATGAAAACAAATCTTTATACGGTCTGGTAATATCTAGATTTAATCTTTCCATTACTGCTTTTGGCATCAAATTGTGAGATGCTCCAGAATCAAGCATTGCATTATGGAGTATCTTGTCATGAACATTTAGGCTTACATAAAATGGAGGAGTTCCTCCACTTTCTGGTTTGCCATTGACCTCAGGACCAAAAAGAAGTTTGGGTTGATCATCAAGAATATTTACTGAATCATCCAATCCAGTAATGTTAATGTTTAGGGACTTGGTAATTTGACTTCTATAGAGCTCATGTTTAGCCAATTCTGATAAAGGAACAACTATCTTGAGTTTGCCTATTTTAGCCTCTAGATTGAAAGGTTTTTCTGTTTGAGTTTTAGTGTTTTGCACAGTTGGGTTTTCTCTATTTTTTGGGTCTTCAATGTTTTTCTCTTTTTCATGAATGAAATTTTGCTTTGAAGGGGTATCTGAACTAACTTCTACTGTTTCTTCTACATTTCCCACAGGAGGAAAAGTATTAGATTGTTGTTTATTGTTTGGTTGGTTGTCAGAGACATCTTCAATTATTGGATTTGAAGGGTTAGGAGTTATCCTAGACAAAATTTGTACTTGGGGAATGTTTTGTACAGGGGGAATGTTAATTTTACCTTTGACATTTTGTTTTGCATTTTTCTGTTTACTATTCTCTGGCACATCAATCCGCCTACTTCTCAAATTATACTGTTTATGGACCTCATAAATTGCTGTGTCATAGCCTTCCTTAAAATCAAAAGTCTCACCTGAATGAGTTTGGAATGTTTCAAGGATATGATTCTCTTGATCATCCTGGGATAGGAAGACTTCTGGTTCATTTTTATCATCAGTTACATTTTTTATTTCTACATCTTCTATAGGTTCTTCAGAAGTTGAACCTTCAACAAAGTTTTCTTGGAAAGGTGGCCTAATGTTTTGGTCAGGGACATTCTTTCCAACATTTTGATTCAGATTCCTCCTAAAGTTTGGGTTTCTTGCAACATTCTGATTATCAGTAGAAGATTTTCTTTCAATGGTCTCCACTCTGTCTCCTAATCTTTCCATACCTTTAATGATTGCATCCAACTTCTTTTCAAAAGCTGAAGGTTCTTCATTCATAGGCATTCTTCTTTCTGCTCTTGCTCTGGCTCGTTTTTCTATCAGATTTGCTTCTACACTCACCACTATGCTTTGCATTTCCTCTAATGTTTGGGGAGCTCTTTCCCTAAGGGAATAAGCTATATCAGAGTCAAAACCATTTGGAAATTTAACCAATACAGAGTCAGGTGGGGGTCTTAGGTTTTGAGGAACTGCATTATATGCTTCATTGAATCTAATGATGTAATCCTGTACTGTTTCATTAGGTCTTCTTCTTAATTTTTCGAATTCTGACAGGATCTGAAGAGGATCCTTCTTCTTCTCCCATCCGTTCAAAAATGCCCTATATAAAGCTGGTAAATCAGCAATAGTATTTGGAGCAAGGGCCCTAAACCATGTCCTAACTTCTCCAGTAAGACTCTGAACGAAAATTCTCATTCGAACATTATCAGTATCAATCTCATAGAACTCAAAGTAATCAGTCATCCTTTTGGTGTGTTGTTGTGCTGTGTAAGTACCTGATCCATCAAAAGGTGTGATCTTACTCTGGTAATCTTGGGGCAAAGCAGGAGGGTTGGCTGGTAGCTGTAAAGGGGCGTATCGATTGGCCATTGGAAGATATAGTGGGGTAATAGGAGTTGATGGTCTGGCAGGAGGAGATGGAGGAGTAGAAGGGGTGACAGGTGTTTGAAAAGCTTGAGAAAAAGTAACTGAACTTGGAGATACTTCAGTAATTACAGAGATGTTTGAACTTTCTTCAAAGGTTTGTTCAGTCTGAATAGAGTTATGTAATTCTCTGTCAAGATGATGTGAAACAAATATGTATTGCAAATCTTCAAAGAACAATGGATCTGGAACTAATCTGGATAATTCAGTTTCAGAAAAATTCACAAATAAAGATGTTTCAAATCGTGCATCAAAAGGAATTTCATCAATATATATGATTTTCACAGGACAAGATGCAGATCTAGAAAGTGGTCTAGAACTTCCTGAACTTTCTTGACTTCCTCTTTTCGAACTTTCTTGACTTCCTTGTCTTCTAAGAATCCTAGGAATCAGATTTGGATTTTCAAATATTGGTGGTGGATTAGGGTCAGGGTTTGACCTAGTATGTCGAATCCTTTCTGAAGCCAGTTTTCCTAGACTATGTGTTTTTTGGATTTTTTGATTTTAATTGAAAGAATAACTGTCAAGATGATGTGAAACAAATCTGTATTGCAAATCTTCAAAGAACAATGGATCTGGAACTAATCTAGATAATTTAGTTTCAGAAAAATTCATAAACAAAGATGTTTCAAATCGTGCATCAAAAGGAATGTCATCAATATATATAATTTTCACAGGACAAGATGCAGATCTAGAAAGTGGTCTAGAACTTCTTGTACTCTCCTGACTTCCTCTTTCAGAACTTTCTTGACTTCCTTGTCTTCTAAGAATCCTAGGAATCAGATTTGGATTTTCAAATATTGGTGGTGGATTGGGGTCGGGGTTTGACCTAGTATGTCGAATCCTTTCTGAAGCCAGTTTTCCTAGACTATGTGTTTTTTGGATTTTTGATTTTAATTGAAAGAATAAATACAACTTCTACAAATTCTTTAAGAAATAATGATGTATGATTAAAATTTTCTCAAATATCTGTTAAACTAGAGAATCTGATTGAATATTTTGAAACTAAGGTTCAGTATATAAGCTAAATCAGAGATAGACTGAAGCAGCATTTATTTACTTTTGCAATTGCAGAGCAAAAGCAATTTCAAAGGCTACCTGGCTGATCTTCAGACTCCGTCTATAGCTTATAAGCAAACAATAGTAACAATAAAAATGATTCAGATTCCCCAGTATGGTCGCCACTATGTTATCACTCAGGTTTTCCTAGAAGTTGTGTAAGAGGAAAGTATACCCGAGGTAACCACAAACCAACCTTCAGATGCAGAATCTAGCCAATCTGCATCCAGAGAGGGCTCTCTCTTTATGATTTATCTTTGTTCTTAGAAGGTTTTAGGCTAGGTATAGATCCAAGAGTTTGTTTGAAAATTGGTGGAATCCACAAACTAAGGGCAAGGTTGAAATTTTTCAGTCCATTGGGCTATGGAGTCAAAGGATGGCTTTACTGGATTTCTATTCTACACACAAGATGGCTTTACAGGGCAAGATAGCTAGACAGAGAACAATCCTTAAAAATTTAGAGTGGATGGGATGATTTTGAAGGGATGAAAGGTAGCTAAGAATATTTCACCATGTTCAGAAGAAAGAAATGAGATGACTACAAACAAAGAGCAATGAAGAATTCTTTATTATAGTAATCAACAATGTTTAAATTAGCAAAGCAAGAGAATTTAAGAATTCATGCTTATAACCAATTTGGAGGAAAACATTAATAACAATCACATCTGAAATCAGAGTACAATTAAGTAAATTTCGATTCAATCCTTTATGTAAATTATTCAGAAATGGACATAATGATATTATAAACTGATATAAAACTTAAGACAAAGGGTAGAAAGACTTATTGAACTGCAGCTCAACACATGAATCCTGCAAAAAGTTCTGAGCTTCAAATCGTCATCCCGTAAGCCACGAATAAATTTCTCCAAAATGCTTTTATTCCAAAAATCTCAATGTTACAGCAAAGTAATAGAATCCAACCAATACTCTCTTGAGGGTTTATTTATACAAGAAAGGTGTTTGAAAAAATCTCAGCGTATCCTAGCCAATAATCTTAGGTGACTAAGGCGTAATTTACAAATAAACAGGAGACAAAATGGTCTCGTGATAGGAATAATAGGTAACCGTCGATGTGCCGTTCCCTCATTTTGCCGATGGGCCGGAGGTAAGTGGCCGAAATAGGCTTCAGGTCGTCCCTTGGAGTAATTTCCTTTGCTTGCTTGGATACTCTTGTCTTTACTTGATACTCTTAACCCGTTCAACCGATACTCTTTCATTCGTGTCATTTTATCTTTATACAATAGTAAAAAGATAAAATTCTCTATACCGAAGATAATTTTCATAGAATTTCCAAGAAGTCATCTCCACCATTGATCTTCTCGGTATCATAGTCCTTTTAAGTTTTCAATGTCTCATCAAATTTCTCCGTGAGTTTGTAAAAAGTGGGCTCATTAGGAACAAATACTTTATTTCCATGCTCAAGATGAAATAAGTTCTTCAACTCCGTCATAAATTATTTCTCCCCGTTGGCAACGTTGTTTTCGCTAAACCGCTAGCACCAGCGCTATATTTTGAGCATGGATATCTATTTTCTTGACATATAGGTTTCCAATTCCATTATTTGGTCCCGTGGAGAGCATCGGGATCAAAGGGAACGACCGTCTAACAAAAACTTGAAATTTTTATCCGAAAGCACAATATCATCCAAAGATTCGCACACTTCCTTTCTAAATTCGCATAAAAGTTCTTTTCGATGAAAACTCTTTTATCATCAAAATAGTGCCGGTCCCGTTCTTCAATTCCTAGTCTTGCAAGTCAGTTGTTTTGTTCTAGTGTTCAAAATTGAATAAGTTGATTGGCCTCGCTCGTGTCTACCTCTTAGTTCATCTCGCTCTCGTTTATTTCTTCCCGAGCTACTTTAATCGGGGTCATTTTGTTCAAAAAATTTTCGAATAGAGGGCCAAATACTTTTTATTAACTCAATTATGTTACCCAAAGAATTTCATTTATTTCCTTCATAGGCTTTTCTAGTGAAAGATCTTTTTCCAAAGCCTTAACTAATCCGTCCAATCTTTTGATTTCCCTCGGTATTATCGCCATCGTCTTCTTAGATGTATCATACTTCGCTCCAAATCTTTTAATTGTAACTATGTGGTTTGAAGTTCCGTGACTCTTTAATTGTAAACTTTCATTTATTTTATTAACTCATCAGAACTTAAACCAGAAGTGCTTACCGCACCGGTTCGTTTGTTGCTTTGCCGTTGTAGTACCTTGATTGTAGCAGCCTTCCGTGGTTGATGCCTATTTGATGGTTTCCTTCCCCGCAAAGCTTGTTCCAATTCCTTCTCTCGTTTCACTTACTTTCAGCTTCGGCCATTTTTAAGGACAAACCATACCTCTTCTTGTGAACTCTCCTTCAAACTTCTTGGGTATGAGGGTGCCTTTGAGGTCGGCAATTTTAGCCGCTTCTCCGTGCGCCTATGTCATCATCTTTCTTCTTTATTAGTGCCCCCAATTTTAATATCTTTCGGTTGTGACCCAAGCCGATAATTATGCTTCGTAGACTTTATTCTATTATCTTTAACAGAAGAGGCCTTCAATTTCCGTAATTGGGCACTTGTGTTATTTAAAGAATCTTGGCAGGTTAGGGCTGCCATGGCTTTATTGGTAAGAGTGGGAATACACCATTTCCCGCTTGTTTAGTGCAAACTCTATCCGGTCTAAAGGATGAATGTCCTTTGCCGTGACTCAAAATTTGTTCTAATATAATCACCGACATGGGTTTTGGCACCTTTTCGATTGGAAGTGGCTCATCATCATTTTGCCTTGTGAAATGTCAAATGCCGACATTAACCTTTCCCGATTATGTGGAGCCATTTTCAAATATTGATCATATACCTTCATTCTTAATGGATCATTCTTTGCCTTTATATTGATGAAAGTTATTTTTATATCCCCCCGTATCCGTTTTTGGTGGCCTAAAAGAGGACATTTCCGCATTCAACCGTCATAGGCAAAGATTTTCCTTCTTTTCCGTATGGGTCACACGAATGTAACCGCTTAGTCGATCGAAGCCTTTCTCTTCCATCATCAAACACCTCATCTATGATTTCTACATCTGGAAGTGGATCTGGTTTATGTTTTTTGGCTTGATGTATTCCTGAGGACTCTTTAGGAGGAGTAGTGTCTGGAACCTGCCTTTTCTTTCCTATTTCCATATTGGATGGAGTTTGTAATTCTGAAACTTCAGGATGTTTTACCTGAGTGGGAGAAACTTGTGTTTGATCAGGTGCTCTGGAAGTTTGAGGTTTCTCTACCATGACTAAAGTTTCAATGACCTGAATTTCAGGTTCCTTTCCTTTGCCTTTTGATTCTGCTGCCACTGATGAACTGCCTTCCTATAATGTCTGTTGTAGATTTGATGCTGAAGAAGTGCCAATGTGATGTACCTGCACTTGACCACAAGATTCTAGGTCATACTCCTTCTCAAAATCTTTCATCATTCTGTTCATTTTTTCTTCTTCACTTTCTTCTTCAACTAGTGTTTCTTCAACCCATTCATCTTGGTTGGCATATTGTTCTAGTTCAGGAATCTTGTGGTGCATGTAAGGGGATGATTTATTCCTTATTCTCTTTTCACAAATAAAACCAAATGGGTCATAAGGAACCCAACGAAAATTTCTTTGGAACTTGCAATGGCCTTGTAGTATATTTTATGCCTCTCGCTCGGCCTCCCTAGAGTTGCAGATGAAAGGACCTAATTGACTTTTGATCCTTAGTTGGGCTTTCTTCTTCACACTACAAAAATGGATCACATCTGAATTATTCATTTGCCTGAAATATTCCAAGGAAAAAATTCTCATGGGCACATATCTTGGCAACTTGAATGGATGTAATTCACATCCATAGATTCTGATGACTGTATGGTTTTGATATAAATACCAATCTCCAAATTTATAAGTCCTTGAAAGTTGCAAGGTCTTCTTGATTTCATTACTGAGCCTTGGAGGAGGGATTCCTGTCAACAAGGTAGTTGCAGGATATACAAAAAGGTCTATGAACTCAGTATAAGAATATGGAGACTTATAGGAAGAATGAATTATGGGAGACCAAAATATGACTGACCTAGGGTTTCCCTTGGCATCAAGCTTTTTAACAGGGAAAGGGAACTTTTCTGATTGATAGAAGATAATGAGATGATAAATAACTGAGGAATATTTGAAAACTTTCTCATCATCTAGCCTCATGAAATGATCATGGATCTTATTGGCTATGAAGGAGGTAAAGTCATATTTAACTTCAGGAGGTTGCCCAGGAGTAAAAATAGACAGCAAAACCAGGGTTATCTCATCAACATATTCACTGGTATTGAAACCCAAGACAAAAGATATCATATTTAGGATGAGCCTTCCCAACTTAGTGAAATAATAAAAACCATAGGGAGGAAGTCCCTTAGGTTGATGTTCAGGCAACATGAAATTCTGGAAAATGGACTTTAATTTTTCTGGGGTCAATTGATTAGACTTTTCAATCAGTGCTTCTATAGGCAAAGGTGCTAGTTCTTGACCTGGTTCAAAATGTAGCATTGAATTGATAGCCTGGGGAGTAATGTGGAAAAGAACACTCTGGTCAGGGGATATTACAGCTCTCTGAGTGGGATCATAGTTAGAATGGCAATAGTGGATGATTTCTGGGAAAGAAATGACTGAGGGGATGAGATATCTCGGGAGATTGGATTCCCACAACCCAATGAGATCTTGCCCCTTCGAGTACTCGTCTCTGCAGCGACAATAACTCAGAAGGGGACTTTCATCAAAATGCAAGTCTTTAATCTGGAAATCTTTATCTACTAAAAGTAAATATTCTAACTCTCGGTGAGGGGCATTCAGTGGAGTTACATTCAAAGTTGTCGGGGCTTCCATTTTGGTTCTTGTGGATTCAAAACGGAGGTTTCTGGTTTTTCTTCACAGGCCGGGTGCAATTTCAATTTAAATGAAGGAAATTAACACAATTGGAGTTTCAGGGGAACAATTCACAGTTTTAAAACCTCAGGGAATGATCTCAGTGATAAGATTTAATCACTAATCCAGTGGAAAACAAGGAAAACAGACTTTCTTTTGAAGTTCGAAGCGCTATAGGATAAATACCTGTTCTTGGAGGAAAGCTGGCTTTTAACAGGTATCAGGCGGTAGCAGGAGGATGCTTGAACACAGGTCTGGCAGAATTCTGGAGCGAAATCGAATAGAACAGTGGATTTCAGTGGAAATTTGAAATTCATAGCAGAAAGCACAGTCGCGTTCAAATGGTGAAAATGACATAAAAACACGAAATTTTGTTTTATTTCCAAAGTCAAAAGAGGGGTTTTTAGTTTTTCGAGGAGTGACGTCAGTTTGGTACGGGCTGACGTGGGGCAGGGGGGCTGGGTGGTAAGCGGTTAGTCCCCGCACCGCTTATGAGCAATAGTTGTTTTAACTGCGAGGGCAGCGATTCCATTGGAACATTGACACGTGGAAAGAAGACCAGTCAAATACCACCAAGCCCCCGTGCGTTAAAGCTCTGACAAGGGACGGCTGGCGGAATTGACGTGGAGCGTCGATCTGCGGAGGGGCGATCTAACGGTGGAAAGTACTGAGAAATGGTGGGGAGTTATCGTGCGGGCCCGAGTTAATTAGCGTTTAATTAATCATCCCGGGTGGCACATTATTGGTGGGAAAAAGGTTATTAATTAGTTCTGATAACTAATTAATCCCGTAGTTATAAAGGGTCGGGGTAAATGAATTTTGCGCGCGGGTCTTCATTTAAAGTATTGGGTGGGATGCCAGGTGGATGAGCCACGGTGGCACGAGGTTTTTCCGAAGTTTTAGTTTGAATTAAAACTTTGGCTTTATTTATATTTTTGGGTTAAACATATATATCGTATGTTTAAAGTTTATTTTTCATATATGTTTTTATTATATGGTAATAAATAAACATTATTTAATTACCATAAGGGGCGGGACTATGATATAAGGATATATTTAACCAAAGGGTTTGTATAGTGGGTTTTTATTGAATATTTGGGAAGTAATTACTTTGGTTAAAACATAATAGAGGGGTTTTTGGGATATTAATTTAAAAGGAATTATATACTTAGGATAAGGCATTTTCACTAGGGATTTAGTAACTATAGTTAAACATTAATATGACAAAGGGACAAGGGAACTCAAAACACTTTGCTCATCTAAGAAAGTGACAATTTCTGAAGTAAATTGCAATATCTCATCTTCAACACTTAAACTTAGAATAGTAAGTGATTTTGAGGGATTTTTGTGAAATATAGGATGATTTTCCTAAGTAAAATTGGATTTTACTTAGGAAAAGGTTAAAGGTGAATGATTATAATGATGAATTATCTCAAGTACTTAGGTCTTTTTGATCATTAGGCCGAGGGTCCGGTCCCTCCAAAAGTCAAGGAAATGCCTTGAGCCCCTTTGATCTCCAAATACCTTAGTACTTTGGGGGAAATTAGTAAAACTTTTAGGGGAAAGTGATGAGGGAGGTTAATGATTTTGACTTTTCTTGCTATGATTTTCCAGTGTATTTCCCGCTTCAGTATTTGTGATGAAAGTAAACGATCAAAAACATTTAGCAGCATCATTCATCAGATAAAACTTTTGCAACACCATCTACCTACCCTATCTACTACTACCATTTTCTCTTCTTTATTAGGGTGCATTTGGACTTGCAAACCCTTTTCAACCTTTTCTTTTTACATGATAAATCTATCTATTTCTACCCTTATTACATCCAAGGGCTCAGATTAAACTGTTGAGTACCTTTTAATAACTCTACCTATCTACTTATCTGCCAAGATTAAACTGTTTGGTCAGATATTTATTCTCTATTCTAAAACATGAAATTGAAACATGAATGAGTCAAGTTTATACAGTTTGACTCTTCATAAATTGTGGCAAAAGTTTGACAAGCTGCACACAATTACTTATTTACAAAAAATGAAATAGTAGTGGCATTTGGATTTGCACACTTTCCTTGGTCTATTTTTGTTTGGGGTTTATTTCTTTCACTTTTTTGACCAATTTATTTTTCTTACCCTTTGATTTTTCTTTTAGGGTATACCCTCTTTACATTTTTTAATTTTTTTGATTTTTTGGTTTTTCAAGAATATGGAACACCTTTGCTCAAGAAAAAGGTTTGAACATATTCCATAGTTCAATCAAGACAATCATAAAAAATGACACCTATTGGTATAGGAGTCTAACGAGAATCGAAATCCCAACAAAGAGTATAGTCACAGATGTAGTGGTTGCTGACATCCCAACTAGGTTTGGAATGCTCCTGTCAAGATCTTGGGGAGCAAAGTTGGGAGATGTACTAAAATTATATTTCACTTATGCTATCATTCCGGTTTTTAATGGGGAAGAAAGGAGATTGTACAAGGAAACAAGGTTTGTGAAGACCACCTCCAAGAAAAATGCAAGAAATTCCCCCATTTCTAGTCAAGAAATAGAAGATATTTCTTGTTTCATGCTGCATGAAGATGCACAATTTTCTGAAGACACAGGGAAGCAACCATCTTCAGTAGTTGTAATTAATGAGCTACACTCAAGAAAGAATTGGAAGTGCTACTTTGATGGTGCCTACTCAAAGGAAGGCGCAGGTGCTGGATTCTTGCTGATATCACCAGAACGTAACCTCATGCCTTTCTCTTTTAAACTAGAATTTGATTCAACAAACAATGTGGCCAAGTATGAGGCCTTAATCTCAAGCCTTCAATTTTATAAACAGATGGGAGTTCAATGTATTTCAATTTTTCGTGACTCTGAATTGATAATAAGGCAGATTAAAAATCATTATCAAACCAAGAGTCTGAGGTTAAGATCATATAGGAATGAAGTTTGGGATCTGATAGAAAACTATTTTGAAGCATTCAATCTTCAGTTTATTCTGAGGGAGGAGAATAGATTGACAGATTCTTTAGCAGTTGTAGCCAACACCTTCAAACCTCTAATAAATCCAAGGCTAAAGTATGAAATTGAAATAATACATAGACCTTCTATCCCTAACAATGTGAAACATTGGTAGGTGTAGGATGATGAAAAGATAAATTAGTTCCTCACAATGATTGGAAACTTTGAAGATGCTGAAATAGACCAACAGGAAGAACAAACAGAGAAAAAGCAGAAGTAAGAAATCTTAAGCAGTCAATAGGTGAACAAAATATTATCCAATTGAAAGATAATGTGCTCCCTAAAGGGTTGGTTCCCCTTGAAAGATTATTTGATTCTAATGATGTTGCTGTTGATTCAAATAAAACACATCAAGAAGAAGAGATGGAATATTGTAATTTGGGAACTCAACAGGAACCTAAAATAGTGAAATTGTTCAAAGGTGTTCCCAAAAACTACAAAGAAATATACATTGATCTGTTTAAGAAATATATGGATGTGTTTGCCTTGTCATATGAAGACCTGAAAACATATGAAAAAAACATAATTCAGCATAAGATTCCATTGAAGGAAGGACTCAAACCACACAGAAAAAAGCTCAGATAGATCAATCCATTGTTGTTAGCTCCAATCGAAAAGGAAGTGAAGAAATTGTTGTAGGCGAAAATTATAGTCCCTCTCAGATATTCAGACTGGGTTTCTAACTTGGTCCCTATAAGAAAGAAGAATGGAGAGATAAGGTTGTGTGTAGACTTCAGGAACTTGAACCGAGAATCTCTAAAATATAATTATACTTTGTCAAAAATGGATTATGTCTTACAGAAAGTGACAAGAGCTCACAGTTTGTCTATGGTTGACGGATTTTCTGGGTATAATCAGGTAGCAGTAGAAAAATAAGATCAAAAGAAGACTGCTTTTATGATGCCATGGGGCACCTTCATGTATGCAAGGATGCCATTTGGCCTTATGAACATAGGTGCAAAATTTCAGAGGGCCATGGACATAGCCTTTGTTGGTGACAGGTTTGTAGTTATATATCTGGATGATGTAACTGTTTTCTTAGGGTCAGATGATGAACACTTGAAGCATTTGCAAAAAAAATTTCAGAAGTGTAGAAAGTTTGGTCTGTAATTAAATCCCAAGAAATATTTATTTGGCTTAGTAGAAGTCAAATTATTGGGTCACATAGTTTCTAAACAAGGAGTAAAGATTGACGCAACAAGGGTGGAAGCCATTCAGACGATTCCTTTACCCAGAAGCAAGAAAGATATCTAGATATTCCTGGGAAAAATAAATTTCTGAGGAGATTTGTGCCCAATTATGCTGAGATCATGAGAAGTATAACAGATATGTTGAAGAAAAATTCAGAAATGAAATGGGATAAGGAAGCAAGAGATGCATTCGCTAGAATAAATGAAGCACTGTAGGAAGCTCAAATTCTGATTAGTCCAAACTATCAAAAATCCTTTCAGGTATTCTCATTTGCATCACCCACTTTTATTGCTGCTGTGTTATTGCAGAAAAATGAAGATAGTAAGGAGAAGCCAGTTGCATTTTTCAATAAAGTTCTCAGAGATACTGAGCTCAAATACAATATTCTAGAGAAACAAGTATATTCTTTGGTTAAAGCAATGAAATCCTTTAGGAATTATGTGTTACAGTCTCAAATAACTGCTTATGTTCCTAATTCTACTGTGAAAGACATGCTGGTCCGAAGTGATGTTGAAGGAAAAAGGGGGAAGTGGATAGAAATAATCCAAGAATATGATTTGGACATCAAACCCACCAAGCTGGTCAAGGGACAGGGGTTAACGAATTTGTTGACAGAGACAAATTTTCAAGCCTTGGGATTTAATCTGTTGGCACCAATGGATGGAGCTGTTAATGAAGAACGTTAAAGCAAGTCCAAAACAAGTATTCAATAAAATTTTTTGTGCTCTGATTGGTATAAGGATATTGTGCACTACCTGTGTTTCTTTTCCTATCCAACTTCACTAAATAGAACAAAATACAAAGCTCTCAAGCTCAAGTCTTAGCCATATTTTATCATAGAAGCAAAGCTATAATGGAAAGATCCTGTTGGTATTTTGCTGTTATGTTTGACCGAAGGAGAATCTATTGAAGTCACCAAACAATATCATGAAAGTTTGTGTGGAGGACATTATAGCTGGAAGGTCATTGCTCATAAGATTCTCAAGTCAGGATTCTATTGGCCAACCCTGTTTGCATATGTTTATAGACTAGTCAGAAGTTGTCAGAAGTGTCAGTTGTTTGTTGAAAAAAAAAAATTTCTCCATTACCTCTCATCCTAGTGTTTATTGAAGAACATTTTAGGAAATGGGAATTGGATTTTATTGGAGAGATCAATCCACCATCAAGTGGAAAGTTCAAGTTATTTCCACTAATTATTTTACAAAATGGGTTGAAGCTGTTGATCATGTTAGCCCCCTATTAATTTTTTGCAAGCAAACAAGGGGTCAAACTGTCTTTGAGCTTTCAAGGAATGCATCCCCTTTGAAAACACATCATCCTCGAAGCCTCCTTGTGCTTTTGTCCTTTGGGGAATCCTCACCGCTGTTCCCAGTTTTAAAGCCCCTCTGTTCATCAAGAAGAATGCCCAAAAAGGCCTTTTCCCTCTTATTTCATTCCCTCTAAGCCTCTGTCTTCATCATTTTTATTCCCCTTCTAAATTCCCCACTTATCCTATAAATCATCCCAAATCCCCTTTTAAGCCTTTTAAATTACTTTTGTTCAGCTTAAAACTCCTTATTCCCTTTATCGAATGCCTCCTCTGGCCCTAAAATGCATTAAACATAGGCCAAAAACCCACTTTCCTTCATATATCAGGCCTAGCCCCTTTCGGCCAGCCCCCTTAACAACTTCCCCTCCATATGCCCCGCGCCTGAGACCAAGCGCTTAAGGCCCAGGTGCTTATCGCAATCAGAGAAGCGGACGAAAGCGCATTTCTGTGTTAAATGAAGAAAAACTCCGATGCGATGACATTGTTCTGTGATTCTCGGGAATAATCTCCACCGTTGATTCTCATTCCGATCCGACGGTCACCGCACTGTCGCCCGATCACTAATCGCAAATCATAAATGGTGCTACCCTCCGCCCTTTGCGATTGCGATCCTCCAATTGATATCCCCGCTGTCTATTTCCCTTTTTATCCGACAGCCCTCACTTCCCCGCTCCGATCGCAATCGCAATTTTCAGATCGAGCCACCTTCCTTTCCTCCCGATCTGCGATCCTCCGAACCGATCGCAGCCGTTGATCTCTCGAGATCCAACGGTCTAGTTTTCATCGCTCCTTCTCATCGTGCCAACCTTCCTCCTCGCCAATTTAATCTCTGCCGTCGATCTCGTCCCAGATCGGATGGCTGGTGCTCAATCGCGCATCGCTAATCGAAAGTTCTAAAGGTGTTACCCTCCGTCCCTTTCGATTTCGATCTGTGGATCCAATCGTGACCGTCTGTTTGATCGAGATCTATGACCCACAATGTATCACACATTTCACCATTTCTCTTCATCGGATGTCCCCATTAACTCCATCAGATGATCCCAATTGTCGATCTCCTCCTGAGATCCGACGACTCACATTGAATCACCCTCCGCCTTAACCGAGTCCCACCATCAAAGGCCTAATTCCATGCGTTCGACCCATTTCCTTTGTATTTTCTCGGGACTTAAAACCCTGGGATTTACACTAATTGTCATTTCTTCTCCCGTTTTCACCATTCCCACCACCATTCCTCCAGGCCTTCACAACATTCCTTCTACCACTCCTTGGATTTCTTGATGAGTTTATCGTATTGTGTAGGGTTGTTACAGAGTGATGAATTCACTCCAGGTTCCACAATCACGGTCACTGTGATTCAGAACGCAGAGAGGTTATTGTAGCAGCAGTCATAGTATCAGTGTCGAAGACCTGCCATAGCAGAAACAAAAGATTGAAGACAATTTGGGGATTTCGGCTAAGATCGATTATCAAAAGCCCGATCCTCCAAATTAAATCAGAATTAAAGAAAATCATAAAGATATACAGGTAGAAAAGCCTCCACCACCACATCAAAGGCAAATCGATTCCTCTCAGCCAACATTCCACCATCCATGACAGCGACTGCCTCAACTCCACCTCATCAGTGAACATCTTCAATTCATGATTCGGCCCTAGTGGCCTTTTACTTCCATTTTAGTTTGTTACTTTTAAATTTTGGGTGGAATTCACCTTCCACTCTTGCATTTCACTTTCTGTCAGAAACTATTGTTTAATATTTTTGTTTAAAATGGCCGTGAGCCTAACTGTCAATGATGAGATGCCCCTATTCCTCATCATGATTTTGGTTATTTTTGATGGAGAACTCAAATTGATTTCCAGCACGCGAGGAATATATTTTTCCCAAAAATATATTCTCGCTCATGTTTCTGAGGCTTCTATATAAGCAAGAACCAAAGAGAAAAACAGGTTCCAGATTTTCTGAAGAATTGGCTGTGAAAAAGTTTCTTGTATGCATTTTGTTGAAGTTTTAATACAAATGTGAGGAGCCCATTGGGTCTCAACGATAAGGAGTTTTACCTTTAATGAGGATTTTGGTCTTGATGCTTTATAGTTTGTAATTCTGTCTTATGTGATATAGTTTAGCTGTTCATTTCACTATTTCCATCCTTCTTGTATCATGCTCTGGAATGCGAGTGGCTCACTGGTTCTGGTATGAATTTATCACAATCGATACTCATGCTAAACTTGTCTAGCGCTTTAAATATGGCTCAGTCATGATATGCTGTTTCATTTTCAACTTCATCCACATTTCTTCTATATTAAGTGCTATGGGATGTTATTTTTTGAAAGCTATGGACATGTATGGATTCTTATTATCTTAAGCCCATTTCATGTTCAGATATGTTTATGGAATTTCATCTCATTAGTAGTTAGTATTCCTTCTATATTTCTTACACAGCATGCCGTCTAATTTTCAATCCCTGTAAAGCATTTTTAGAATCCGGCCTTCCTTACAGCAAGCTGTCTTTGAGTTGTCTGATACATTAATATTGAGAATTCACTCCTTGCCTCTGCAGTGTTCCTTTCATTATGCCAAGTTTGTGAATATTCTAGTTCCATCTACATTGATCTTTCCTGTTAAAATTGAAATAGAAAAAGAGCCTTGTTATGCTAATTGTCCTTGTTATATCATACTGCTCCTTTCTATATAAGATGTCCTAGGCACTGTTCTTTCACAACTCAAGGCTGTCTCTAGGATTGACAACATCTTTCTGGCGCCGTTTCCGGGCATATCGAAGTTGAGAGAAGTTGAATCCCTGGGCCTCGACAAAACCTTATTCACTCTTCAAATAGGTGAGCATGGAGAGTTGAGAGTTGTAGATCCCTCACCTTGGCGACTCCACATTAATTTATCAGAAAAATTTACTTGTAGTCCTGGCTCCTCGTAAGCCACAGCTAAGGTTAGATACGTCTCAGCCAAAGACACCTTCCGTGTCTCTCGCAGAGAAGATCCTACATAGAAGGAGTTGGAGAGAAATACCATCAACCCATACTGAGATCCCTGAATTCTCTTTAGAAGACTTTCCGTCCTCCTCCTCTCAAGTTTCCCAAGTGCAAGGTCCCGACTCCACTGTGGGAGATACCAATTACTACTCAGATAGTCCACCTCGGGGAGGTGTCCGAATTAAAGACGAAGTTGAATCAAGGGACACCACATAATCCCCTTTTCACCCTACTCTTGAGGCCGAAGAGGTCAAAGAAGTCACCGAAGTATATGCTATTCACAGCCCGTTGTTCCCATCAACACCTCAAGCTGATGTCCAATACATTCCTATTGTTATTCATACTTCACTTCCACCTCCTCCTCCTCCTTTTACACATCAAACCCTTGCAATACCTCCACCTCCTCCAATGGCCAATGTTCCTGGCTTCTTTTTGAATAAATATGCCCCACTGGAATTACCTTAAGTGTTGAATGATATGCCACAGGACTATCTGACGATCTTACCTCGATTCAATGGGGAAAATGAGATTGAAGCTCAAAAAAATCTTGAGGTCTTCTGCTCTTTTGCAGAGAACTTTAATGTGGAACACCTCGATGTAGTCCTAAGACTGTTTGTGCAATATCTTGATGGCGAAGCTAGAAAATGGTTTAAGACATTAGGAGACCGTTCCATCACCACTTGGGAAGGGATGGAAGATACTTTTCTCAGAAAATGGGGAGAGAAGAAAGATCATGGACATTGTATTACTGAGTTTAACACACTCAAGAAAAGAGATAATGAAGGGGTGTCAGAATTTATCAAGAGATTTAACAAGTTGTATTTGAGCCTTCCTACTGATATGAAACCTCATCAAACCGTTGCTAAAGTTGTTTTTGTAGCCGCATTTGACTCAGAATTTAGTTTCTCTCTGAGAGAAAGAAAGCCCTCCACCCTGGATGATGCTCAAACATATGCACTAGAGTTGGAGGCAAACTTTGCCTCCACTGGTAAATCAAAGGGAAAATCTGAACAAGATACTAGAAGAAAGGGGAAAGAAGAAGTATCTACCTCTAGACAAGACAGAGACTCAGCTAATGACAGAATTGAGGAAATGAAAAAAATGATTAAGAGTATTTCAAGTAGGTTGGTCAGACTTGAACTAGAGGCCAAGAATTCATCCTCCAAGAATTTCCAGAGCGCTCCAAACAAGGGTTACAACCCTCAGTATAGAAAACCACCCTTGCAGATACTGCAAAGGGAACGGAAGGAGCAACAAGATCAGGTACCACACCCTTTGTACTTGGAAGGTCAGGTAGATGGTCCTACCGAAGAAACCACTTACGAGCAAGAGGAAGCATACCTTGATTTTTCAAATAGTGATGAAATAGAATGTCCCCTACAAGGAAGTGATGAAGTGCAGATTCCATCACATGTGGAAGAAAAAGTTAATGAAAGCACCGAAGATCCTGAGATCGATGACTACTGCAACAGTTTTTCGATTTCATGCAAGCACAGTTTAATAGAAGATATGACCTTAGATCTTCTAGGAAGAGAACTCGCACTCAGGATCAAGAGGAAGACGCACCCCATGAGGAAGCATATGCTCAGAAGGAGACAATAGCTCAAGGGAACACAGACAAAGGTAAGTGGCCTCTTAACGAATATTTGCAGTCTTCTGATCAAATTCCTTCCTCTTCACAAGTGGCTACTCCCCCCAATGTCAAGTCAGTCACAAAGGAAGTCAAACCCCTTGTCCAAAGCAAAGAGTCAAAAGAAATGTTAGTAGAAAAGTCATCCTCGGCCTTCAGTTTACAGAAGAAGCTTGAGAAGGTCAAAATCCCAGTTCCCTTGACCGAATTGTTGAAGCATCTTGCATATCAATCCCAGGTCCCATCCTTTATGCTTCCCCCAGAAGTAGCACATATTCCAGATAGTCTGAAACTTCAAGAAGAAAGACCTATGATTGTATTTGGCCCACATGTTGAGGAATTAGACACTTCTACTCCCCCATTTTATGTGTCCCTAGTAATTCATGACCTGCGTTGCATAACTGTATGTTAGACTTAGGAGCCTCCCATAAATTATTGCCCTTATCAATCATGAAACAACTAGGATTACAAATCACTCGTCCATACAAAGACCTCTATTCATTTGATTCCAAAAGAGTTAAATGCCTGGGTATGATCAAGGATTTGGTGGTCAATTTGGCCCAAATCCCAGAAAAAAGTGTGGTGATGGACATCGTGGTGGCTGACGTCCCAGCTCGCTTCGGCATGTTGTTGTCAAGGTCATGGCGAACTAAAATTGGTGGGTCAATCAAGTTGGACTTGACCTATGCTACTATCCCGGTTTTTGGTGGTCAGGAGAGGAGGTTGTACCGGGAAACTAGATTTGTCAAGATGGTCACCAAGGCTGATAACTTAGTTAATTCTCCAGTTTATAGTAAGGAGAGAGATTTCTCATGTTTTATGCTGGAATAAGATCAAGATTATGCTCATGAACCATCATTTTTCCAGATCAAGACCGAGCAGTCCATAGAGAGCCATGAAGCAGGAATCTGGACACTTCATTTTGATGAAGAAAACTCCAGAGAAGGTAATGGGGCTAGAGTATTATTGATTTCTCCTATAGGAAAATGGGTCCCATTGTTTTTCAAGCTAGAGTATGAAGCCACTAATACTGTGGCCGAGTATGAAGCACTTATGTTAGGGTTACAGAAAGCCAGGAGCATGAACATACAGAGTTTAAGGGTTCTGGGAGATTTGGAATTGGTGGTTAGACAAGTGAAGAATCAGTGCCAAACCAAACATCCTAGGCTGAGGGCTTATAGGAATGAAGTTTGGGACCTGGTGGAGAATTTTTTCTTGGCATTTAATATTCAGTTCATGCCCCGGGAGTAGAATAGGATGGCAGACTCCCTTGCAGTGGCTGTCAGTACCTTCCGTCCACCTCAAAACCCTCTCTTAAGATATGAAATTGAGGTACATTATCAGCCATCAATCCCAGATAACATCAAGCATTGGCAGGTATTTGAGGATGAAGAACAAGTGAAAATATTCCTGGAAACAGTTGGGGAGTTCTCCAACATGGAGATTGATGCTTGTGAAGAAGAAGAGGCTGAAAACACTTCAGAAGATAAATGGGAAGAAAAGGTGGCTGGCCATAAAGTCTTGCAACTAAAGGGAAACATTATACCTCGAGGACTAGTGCCCTTAGAAAGGTTGTTTAACAGGAATGATGTCCCACTATGGCCGAAAAAAATTGTAGAGGAAAATCAGGTAGAATATTTTAACCTTGGTACTGAGGCTGACCCCAAAATTATGAATTTATCCAAGAAGGTCCCGGAGGAATATAAAGAGCTCTACCAGAAATTATTCCAGTCATACAAAGATGTGTTTGCATGGTCTTATCAAGACCTAAAAACCTTCGATATCAGCATCATACAACATAAAATTCCACTGAAGGGAGATGAAAAACCACATAAACAGAAGCTTAGACAGATAAATCCCCTGCTTCTTCCCTCTATTGAGACAGAAATTAAGAAACTGTTGAAGGCCAAAATCATTGTGCCATTGAGGTATTTTGAGTGGGTAGCAAACCTAGTCCCTGTTCGAAAAAATAATGGAGAAATAAGGCTATGTGTTGATTTCCGAAATTTAAACTGAGCATCCTTAAAGGATAATTATCCCCTACCCAAGATGGATCACATCCTGCAGAAAGTGGTAGGAGCTTCTCGGATGTCAATGATGGACGGATTCTTTGGTTACAATCAGGTGGCTGTACTACCAGAAGATCAAAATAAGACTGCCTTTACCACTCCATGGGGTACTTTTATGTATGCTAGAATGCCCTTTGGGTTGATCAACGTGTCAAGGCATAAAAGGTATCTTTTTAACACCTATTTATCTCACATTAATTATCAATCCGGGAGCGAATTTTTATTTCAAGAGTGTACTCTGTCTGAGGCTGCAATTCATCCAAGAGTAATTCCTTGCAATATGTAGTACAGTGTTCGAGATACAAGAGTAAATGGATGCTTGTAAAGAAATCTAATTACAGTAACCTTAATTAAACCAAGCTACAAAACATCGATCAGGGATAAAGTAGCAATAAATCCTTCCCTTATAAATCGATGCAAGATAACCAATCTGGGGACTTGGAAGCAATAACCAGTGTCCTCTACAGTTGGTGATCTTAAAGCAATCGAAATGAAAGCAAACTCAATCTTCATGCTGATGAAAATAACTGAAAGGAACAGAATCTAGAAAATAATGAATTGAAACTGAACAACACATTGAAATCAAACAGCAATGTAAATGAATAACAAACTAAAGCTAGAAGAATCAAACATCAAATATTAACTCATGGAATTTAACAACAAAACTCTATTAAACGGAAAATCCTATTGAACAACAAACTGAATAGCGAAGCTTTATATCTGCACTCTGAAATGAACATCAGTTAAACGAAACAACAAATTGAATGGAACATCAAATGCTGAACAACGAAGCATAACAAGATAAGTAATTCGAGGATTAAGACTCTTGTTAAATTGGGAAGGAACGACAACGCAATCCATTATAATAAAACAGTAAACTATTAAACACAGAATTATGAATTAATTAAGATAGAACCAATATCACTTTCGTGAATCCAAGGATGTTCTAAATAAGGAAATATGCTGTCTCAATTAACCCACACTGTAAGAAATAAGATTCAAATCATACGATAATGAAATAACTCATAAACAGAGCGCGTCATACATAAAGACAGTAAAATGACAAACAACTAATGAAATAAACTCACAGTAGCATGTATGTAGCAAATCGATCACACGCTGCAGGAATTGGAAATATAACATAAAGGAGCAGTTCACGCTGCCAGGGGTCGGGCCCTTAACCACCAGCAGGGACTGCTCAAGCTAATTCAGATGATGCGAATGGAACAACAACTTCAATTAATCATTAAACTGGAGCAGCATTACAATGAAATCGTGCTTTCAATAACACAGCTTTTGATTAAGTTTACAATTCACAAAAGCAACAACTATGATCCCTCCTTCCCTAATACACAATACATGCTCTCCTTTTATAATCAGAAGGAAGAGAAATTAAATAGCAAATATGATCTCCCATAACAATATTTGATTGTTCCCAACAACTTGATCAACCAGAAAATATATTTGCAACAATATTTCAAGAAGAGCAAGGCGAATTTGGCTTTGCTGCTGAGATTTGAGGACGGCCGCAACAACAAATCTGAGAAAATCGTGCTCAAAGAACCCTGCGTTTCTCTCAATACAGGCCGAATTTGGGCAAACCGTTCTATGTTAAAGTTAATTGGGCCTGTTTTGGACAAAACCCATGTTCTGGATTTTTCAGATTCTTCTTCATTTGCTCAGAATATCAACCGCAAAACGATCACTTCTTATTCCAACGGATTTCTGAGTTGGAATATTTGATGATCATTTGGAGATCAAATCTTGAATCTGGAAAATATCTTGGAGGCTAAAATAGCAAGTGATATTACAAAATATATTAATAAACCATGATTGATAAAATTATGCATAGTAATCATCAATTTATTAAAAATAAAGGAGAAGAAACAATATTCATCCATAAGAGCATAAATCATTATAAGATGGATTTATATGATAAATTATAATAAATGACATGATAAATAAGAGTAAAAATGGATGAAATAAGTGTTAAAAAGTGGTCGTATTCACGACCCAACACAACGCAGGGGCCACTTTTCAAAGGGCCATGGAAATTTCCTTTGTTGGGGAGCAAGATAAGTTTGTGGTAGTATATCTGGATGATATCACTGTGTTCTCAAAAGATGATGCAGAGAACATTGAACACTTGCGTAGAACTTTTGAGAAGTGCAGAAGGTATGGTCTCTCTCTCAATCCACAGAAGTCATTGTTTGCATTAGAAGAGGGTAAGCTTTTGGGACATATTGTAACCAAAGATGGGGTAAAAATAGATCCTAAGAGAGTAGAAGTTATAAATGGCATTTCTCTTCCCAGAAATAAAAAGGAGGTGCAGGTGTTCCTAGGGCGCATTAACTTTCTGAGGAGGTTTATCCCTAACTGTGCTGAGATAGTTAGACATATAACTGATATGATGAAGAAAAATAATGAGGTAAAGTGGTCCCAGGAATCACGAGAGGCCTTTTCCAGGATAAAAAATTCCTTTGCTGAAGCCCCTGTGCCAGCTGGACCAGACTACGCCAAACCTTTCATGATCTTTTCATTTGCATCACCTCATACAGTGGCAGGAGTTTTATTGCAAAAAAATGAAGAAGGGTATGAGCAGCCCATGGCTTTCTTCAGTCAGGTGCTCCGTGATGCAGAGCTTAAATATAACATATTATAAAAGCAAGCATATGCCCTGGTGAAGTCTCTTAAAGCATTTCGCATGTATGTCTTGCAGTCCCATATCATTGCGTTTGTGCCTACAGCAGCTGTAAAAGATATTATTATCCAAGGAGATAGCGAAGGGAAAAGAGGGAAATGGATTGCCAAAATACAAGAGTATGATCTAGACATCCGCCCTACCAAACTGATCAAGGCACAACGGCTAGCCAAAATCTTGTCTGAGTCAAACTGTCAGGCTCTAGGTATTAATATGTTCATGATAGCAAATGAGGAGTCTGAGAAGAAAGAAGAGCAACAGGGAGTAGAGATAGCTTCTCAGAAGACACATATGAAGTACCTCATCAGCCCGTGGTACAAAGAGATAGTAGAATATCTTCTAACGCTCAGCTGCCCTCCTAGCTATTATAAAGCTAAATACAGAACACTAAGGTTGAGATCATAGAAGTACGTGGTTGCCAATGGTCGGCTATACTGGCAAGATCCCTCAAGAATTCTGCTCCTGTGTCTCACAGAAGACGAGGTTGAGATTATAATGGCCGAATTTCATGAAGGAATCTGTGGGGGTCATTATAGTTGGAGGGCCACTGCCCACAAAATCCTGAAGGCTGGTTTCTTCTAGCCCAATCTCTTTGGAGATGTGTTTGCTTAGGTTAGAGCTTGTGAGAAATGCCAAAGGTTTGCTAAAAGATAGAAGTTGGCACCTTTGCCCATGATCCCTGTTCACATGGATGAACCATTCCAGCAATGGGGAATTGACTTTATCGGTGAAATACATCCTCCATCAAGTGGTTAGTATAAGTGGATATTAACTTCCATAGATTATTTCACGAAGTGGGTGGAAGATATACCTGGAAGGAATGCAACAGATGCTGTGGTAATGAAATTTATGGAAGAAAATATCATATCCAGATTTGGCTGCCCTGCCAAGATAGTGATCGACAATGCACAAGCCTTTAAATCTACAAACTTTGTCAACTTCTGCTAGCAGTATAAAATTGCACTAGGCCACTCTACGGCCTATTACCCACAAGGTAATGGCCTGGCATAGTCTTCAAATAAAACCCTGGTGAGGGAACTAAAGAAGGCTATCAACGAAAATAAAAAAATTTGGGATTCCCAGTTGAAATTCGCTCTGTGGGCCAACAGGATTACCAGCAAGAGAGCAACCAAGAAATCCCCATATGAATTAGTATATGGGAGGGTAGCAGTATTTCCCATATAGTTAGCCTTACCAGTAGCTCGATTCATGCAATAAATTCAAGAAGAGCCCGATGATGTGACCAGGAGAATAAATCAGCTGGTGGAGTTAGAAGAAACACAGAACTAGGTAAGTCAGAGGCTAACTGAATATCAAGAGAAGATGAAGGACCTTTTTGATCAGCATGCCAAGGACAGGAAGTTGCAGGTTGGGGATTTAGTGCTCAGATGGGATATTCGAAGAGTTGAAAAGGGGAAACATGGTAAATTCGACCCACTCTGGTTCAACCCTTTTAAAATTTTGGAACAAGGGGGCAACAACACCTTCAGGTTGGAAAATTTACAGGGAGACTTGCTTGATGCCCCTGTAAACGGTCAGTTCCTCAAACCTTACTTCCAGTTCTGATTCAGGCTGAGAGAGCCTAATGTATCATACTGTACATTAGTTTTCTATTTTCATCTATGTTCGAATGATGTGTGGGTTGTGATGAATCATGAAGAGAAAAATGAAAAGTGCTGAAAAGTGGTGTCCACACAGAAGATTAACAGGTGGTCTGCGAAGTTCTCGACACACCCCCTATTAATTTTTTGACAAGAAAATAAGGGGTCAAATTGTCTTTGAGCTTTCAAGGAATGCATCCCCTCTGAAAACACATCATCCTCGAAGCCTCCTTGTGATTTTTTCCTTTTGGGAATCCACACCGCTGTTCCTAGTTTTGAAGCCCCTGTTTTCGTGAAGAAGAATGCCCAAAAAGGCCTTTTCCCTCTTATTTCATTCCCTCTAAGCCTCTGCCTTCATCATTCTTCTTCCCCTTCTAAATTCCCCACTTATCCTGTAAATCATCCCAAATCCCCTTTTAAGCCTTTTAAATTACCTTTGTTCGGCTTAAAACCCCTTATTCCCTTTACCGAATGCCTCCTCTAGCCCTAAAATGCATTAAAAATAGGCCAAAAACCCACTTTCCTTCATATATAAGGCCTAGCCCCCTTCAACCAGCCCCCTTAACCACTTCCCCTCCATATGCCTCGCGCTTGAGACCAAGCACTTAAGACCCAGGCGCTTATCGCAATCGGAGAAGCGGACGGAAGCGCATTTTTGTGTTAAACGAAGAAAAACTTCGATGCGATGACATTGTTCTGTGATTCTCGGGAATAATCTCCACCGTTGATTCTCATTCTGATCCGACGGTCACCACACCGTCGCCCGATCATTAATCGGAAATCATAAACGGTGCTACCCTCCGCATTTTGCGATTACGATCCTCCGATTGATATCCCCGTTGTCGATTTCCCTTTTGATCCGACGACCCTCGCTTCCCCGCTCTGATCGCAATCGCAATTTTCAGATCAAGCCACCTTCCGTTCCTCCCGATCTGCGATCCTCCGATCCGATCGCAACTATTGATCTCTCGAGATCCAACGGTCCAGTTTTCATCGCTCACGCTCATCGTGCCAACCTTCCTCCTCGCCGATTTAATCTTTGCCGTCGATCTCGACCCAGATCGGATGGCTGGCGCTCAATCGCGCATCGCCAATCGCAAGTTCTAAACGTGTTACCCTCCGTCCCTTCCGATTGCGATCTGTCGATCCAATCATGACCTTCCGTTTGATCCAGATCTATGGCCCACAATGTATCACACATTTCACCATTTCTCTTCATCGGATGTCCCCATTAACTCCATCAGATGATCCCAACCGTCGATCTCCTCCTGAGATCCGACGGCTCACATTGAATCGCCCTCCGCCTTAACCGGGTCCCACCATCAAAGGCTTAATTCCATGCGTTCGACCCATTTCCTTTTTATTTTCTCGGGACTTAAAACTCTGCGATTTACGCTAATTGTCATTTATTCTCCCGTTTTCACCATTCCCACCACCATTCCTCCAGGCCTTCACAACATTCCTTCCACCACTCCCTGGATTTCTTGATGATTTTATCGTATTGTGCAGGGTTGTTACAGAGTGATGAATTCACTCCAGGTTCCACAATCATGGTCACTATGATTCGGAACGCAGAGAGGTTATTGTAGCAGCAGTCAGAGTATCGGTGTCGAAGACCTGCCACGACATAAATAGAAGATTGAAGACAATTTGGGGATTTAGGATAAGATCGATTATCAAAAGCCCAATCCTCCAAATTAAATCAGAATTAAAGAAAATCATAAAGATATACAGGCAGAAAAGCCTCCATCGCCACATCAGAGGCAAATCGATTCCTCTTAGCCAACATTCTGTCATTTGTGAGAGTGACCGCCTCAACTTCACCTCATCAGTGAACATCGTCAATTCATGATTCAACCCTAGTGGCCTTTTACTTCCATTTTAGTTTGTTACTTTTAAATTTTGGTTGGAATTCACCTTCCACTCTTGCATTTCACTTTCTGTCATAAACTGTTGTTTAATATTTTTGTTTAAAACAGCCGTGAGCCTATCTGTCAATGATGAGATGCCCCTATTCCTCATCATGATTTTGGTTATTTTTGATGGAGAACTCAAATTGATTTCCAGCACGCGAGGAAGATATTTTTCCAAAAAATATCTTCTCGCTCATGTTTCTGAGGCTTCTATATAAGCAAGAGCCAAAGAGAAGAAAAGGTACTAAGATGGGACACCATACGAGAAGAAAAGGGGAATTATGGTAAATTTGACCCTCTTTGGTATGGTCCATACAAAATATTTGAGGCAAGGTCAAATAACATATTCATTTTGGAAGATCTGGATGGAGAGTTAGTACAACTTCCTGTGAATGGGCATCATCTGAAGCATTATTTCTAGCATTAAATGTCAACATTACACCATTGTAAATACCAAATTTCTCATTTTTCATATGTCACCAAGAAATATTTGACTCCATCCCCAATGGATAAGCCACTAATTTTCGGTTCTTAGCACTTCCGTGGAAAAAAACACTATCCCCAAGTGGAGCCAGATGTTGTGGCTCATTTGCATTTACCTTTGAAATATTTTTCAAAACACCAAAAAAACATATATGTTAGAAAATGTAAAATTTTATATGTCAAAGAAGAATTTTTATTTACATGTTGGTACATTAAAATTTCATGATGAGATGTGAAGGTAGGTCGAAGGATTGGATAACCAGAATAAAGGTCAGGAGGGTTTTAACACCATGGAGAAATATGGAGTCGCATGAGTTCATCGAATGAACTATCGCAGGGAGTAGCATGGAGAATATGGAGCTATAGAGCAGCGACAACTGAAGAAACATAGAAATCAGTTAAGGCAGAAAACCTTTAGAAGATTCCCAAAGGAGGCGATCAGATGACAAGGATTAAATCGAAGAATTAAAGTGAGAGATGGTACATGGACGAACTAGGTTGCATCGCAAAGTTAAGTTTGAAAAGTTGTGAAGTGTGTTTGTGCTCAACCTAGTCTCCTAAGTTGAGTTCATTAATTGTCAACCAGGGTTGGTAAACTGCTGAAGTGTGGTGCACTATATGTGCCTAGGTATTTGTTTCTTACCACGTTGTGTTTAGTGTTTTTCTGATGTTTTTGGTTTTATGGTTTTATGTTTGGAAAAGGAAGGAACTAAATGCTGGTGGAAAGAAGCTACTGGTTAAAAACAGAGTGAAGCCTAAATTATGGATGACAAATGACAAATGCAAATACTGAAACAAAACAAAGCCTAAACTATGGCTAGCAAATTACAAAGCTTGATAATGACTTCAAGAAAATAAATCACAACATGAGCTTAACTTGTCCAATTCATTCATTAAAGATGTTTTGGAAGAGCTTGAGAAATGGGCAGCTAAGTGTAAATGAAATTCTCCTAACTAAACAATCAAACAATCAACTTACAATGTTACAACATCTCATCCATGATTAAAGGTCTATTGAAATATATTTGGAAAAGAACATTTGTAGCACCATAAGATTTCTATTCTAAACTAGCTTCTAATTCTGTCTGGCAACTCAAATTAACACCACTAGGCCTCACTCAGAAGTTATAGATTTCTTTTTTTAGAATGGTCTTTTGAGAAAAAGGCTTGTTTGTGAAATGGTAAAAAGGTTGCAAAAATACTCCAGGCCTTAGACTGATACTACCTTCTGTCCAGATAATTATGTGTTAGTATGAGTTTGGAACAAAAGAAGTTTTGTAAATAATGAAGACCATGGTGTTTAAATTTAACAACTAATACAATTTGAAATGCAATGGATGGCAACTAAGGGCTAATACAGGGAACTAAAACTAAACTAGAGTGCCACTAGTCTATTTGAAGTACAGTGAACAATGTTAGACTAAAAGGCCATTATCAAACTGAAAATGAAATGACAGAACTGAACCATATGCATTCTACCTCCGGAGTGCTATACCTAAGTTATCATGCAACTAACCCAAGGAATTCTACAGTTCATCCCGTTCAGTACGAATGATGTTTTGGAAGAGTTTGTGAGAACGAGTATGGCTGTATCATTCAAAGAAATTGAACATAAACACAAGACTGAAAGCAAATACAACTAAAATCCAAGACACCGTAGCTACTTCTTATTCATTGTTATGATATTTTGGAAGAGCTTTGTACGAGTAAGATTAGCTGTGCTACTTGGTGAAAACTAGCAATTAAAACCTACAATATCACAGTTATACCTCATTCATCATAATGATATTTTGGAAAAGTTTATTAGAGTAAGTTTTAACTGTGATAACTAATGAAAATAAATGCAACTAAAACCTACACTATCACAATTGTGCCTCATTCTTCATAATGATATCTTGGAAGAGTTGATTACAGTAAGTTTGGCTGTGATAGTAATTATAAACAAATATGAACATAAGCTGAAATGAAAGCGAAACTAAAATACTTATCTACTGTATAAACAAGGCCGCTCAGGAGGCAGGGGCCCTCTACCACCAGAGTAGCATGAAATCTAGTTCAGAATCAACTCAACGCATTCAAGGAAATACTGCTTCTTTCATTAAAGAGGAATCACCTCAAAACAGAGTATTCACGGACTTCAAAGATCTGGAAGTCAACCATAAAATCTAACCAAAATCTAACCTTTGTCTCTCGGTTTCCCAAGCATATTTATAGCAAATTTACATAACAGAACTTTGAGATAATACGGGGATTATTGTCTTTCCTAATAGAAACTAAACTAGGACTCCAATCATGATCACGTAACAGAATCTGGACTGTCCTTATTCTGTTAGGAGTCTACCTCCTAATTTGAGTTTCCACGTGCTTAACCACGTACAAAATTCCGTTCATCCTCCATGGAGGGCAACAAATGATGAGGACATGACGTGGAATACACCCATGTGTGCTTTTCTCCAAGATGACATCCAAAACCTGTATAAACATGAAGCTGGCTACAGAATTGGCAACTAGCTACAGAATGTCTGCATTCTGTAGCTAGTTTCAGTTCAAAAAGTACTACAATGACACAATCATAAAAACATAGCAAGTTAGCCACGATATTCATTCTTAAAGCAATTTTAACTAATTTCATTGATCATTTGAGCCTGGGATTAATAATGGATAAAATAAATGGAGTGGAATGTGGTGGAAGAAAGAACATTTTTGGAGCTCAACATACCCCCACTGCTAGATTCTTGCATGTCCTCATGCAACTATTCCATGAACTCAGAGGCCTCTGCAAGAACATCCAATCCTCTTCTTCTGCTTTGTATGGTAGTTAAAGGCCTTCTGGGCTTCCTGATGACTAACTTGAACCTTAAATTGGTAAGTGCCCTGATTAACTTCTTGTTCCTCTTTTTCAACTTTTCATTAGCCTTTTCCACTTTGTCCATTTGTAGAGACATGGTTGAGTTCATACTGGTTTTTAGTCTAACTTTTTCCTTCAGAATATCATTCTCAGTCCTGATATGTCTATTAAGTACTTCTAGCTCGTACCTATCTCTTCTTAACACATCTATTTCGGATAGTGGAGGACTAGGGGTTCTATCTCTACTCTCTGAAGCTTTCCTCTCCAATGTTTCAACATAGTTGTAAATTTCTTGCTGTGCAGGATCAATTTCTGGAACTTCTTCATCAAAATCCTCCTCAGTAGGTGTTTCTTCGTCTTCTATGTTTATAACCCCAGTTTGTTTAACTTTTGTTTTCTTTAGTATGCCCCTTAGTCTGTGGCTCCTCCTCGGTTGAGATGGCCCTTCTCCTTTTTCTCTGGCAACTCTTCTTATGATTCTCTTTTCCTTAAGCTGCTCCTTAATCTGAAATAATTTTTCAGAGATCATTTCTTCACTACTTTCTTGTATTGAATTACCAATTTCAGTTTTGGAGGGTCTCCATCTTCTGCTTCTTTTTGTAGGTTCATGTTCAGGTGAAGGTTCTTTTGGTTCCTCAAAGTGATTTCTCACCAAGAAGTTATCCCAATTATCCCCTATTTTGCTCAAATGATGCTCAATCAAAATCTTGACTAAACCATGGTGGTATAAGGTTGTCTCCAAAAATTGAATTCTCTTTTGGACACTTGAAGCCATTTTCTTTAAACTTTGAAGCAAGAAATAGGGCAAATTAAGCTCTTCTTCTAGGAAATGCATCATCAACCTAATATGGTAAACATAGAAAGTACCATATCTACCTTCACAAGTGATAAATTTTTGTAGGATAAGCAACATGTTTCTCCATTTGCTCTTTAATGCAGAACTAGGGATACCCTTTTTAAACACAGTGACATCCATACCTGGTGACTTGAGTATCTGCTTCCATGATTCGTTATGGAATTCTCTGTTCTTAAACCACTTTTCTCCTTGTCTAAGCAATCCTGTTGCTTCTGCAATAAAAGCCTCTGTGATAGTGAATTTAATATCTCCAACTTCAACCTCGGCTCCTTTGAATGACCTTGCAAACGTTTTAGTAACCTCTTTGTGGGAGTCATTAAATTTTTCAAGGAATTGCAACCATCCTTCTTGTTGCAACATTTCTCGAATTTGGGGATAGCCTTTTAAGTATTTAGTGCCAACTGTTTCTGTTCTCACAATGAGGCCCATAACTCTTCTTCAAGCTTCAATTCACCAGCCTTCTGCTCATGGTGAGAATGGCCGTTAACAAGCTGTTTTTGCTCCCCAAATGTTTCCTCTATTTCACGGTGACAGCGGTGGTTACAGAATTAAATGGTTAAGAGTTGGCTGCGAAAAGGAGTGATAAGGAATGGTTACGGAATGATTTAATGAGGTGAGGTGAAGAAAACGAATAATGAGTGAAAAGACCGCGGAGATATTTCAAAAATCATCATTAAATGCTTAGTGACGTGATTAATCCAATCACTTCAGTATTTAACCGTTTAGATTTTTTTTTTTTTTAATGATGATCGGATATGGGTTTTGAGATGGTGAAATAGAAAGATTTTTATCCAAAGTTTTGTGGGAGGTTTTTTCGGCGTGATCAATAAAATTAATCAAAATAACTTTTCAAATTATTCATAGCTAAACTATACTAAAATTTTTCATGATGTATCATTATAATCACTTCATACCTTTGCCTTTGCTTTGATTTTCTTGTGATCTTCATATGCTTTGTTTTCCCTGAAAATCATTAATTTTTGAGTCTTCATAACCTTCTTGATCTTGACTTGCTCATGGATGTGCAGGATCACTTTGTTGCAAATCAAATAATTGCTGGTCAGTGCCCTCAGGATCTGTAGCTGTAGATTGTCTGTCTGGCTGCAGAAAGTCTGATTAGCTGCAGAATGTCTATTTGATTGCAGAATGTACTTGTAGAGAACTTGAAACATGGAATGGATTAGTTTGGAATGTAAGTGGAATTTTGTATGGAACGAGTGAAGATGGATGATGAAATATGGTATATTGGGATATGTATGAAGTGAATGATGGAGTGGAATGGATTACAATTTTATGAAATGGAGTGAAAAAGTACCTTGCAATTTTCTACTGTGTATTATTCAATTGCAGAAAAACATCAAATTTTAAATTCTGGAATGGAAATGAAGTGGATGAAGTATGGAATGAGATGAATGAAATATGGAATGAAGTGAAATATGAATGAGTGAATGAGATGGAGTATGGATGAATGAGTAAATGTAATGAAATGAAATGAGATGGATCATAAGTGAAATGGATCTGCACTCATGATTTTGTAACAGCTGCTTGCAGAAACAAAATGGAAAAGTTAGAGTGTCAGAAAGACTCTGATTTTCACCCTATCTTTTCTGTATAAACATGCCAATCACTGATTGGTTTTCATGTTTATACTTTATTTTTATTTTTTATTTTTTATATTTTTATTTATTTATTTTTATTTTTTCAATAAAATGACTCCAGAAAATTCAATTAAGTTGATGAAGAAGAAAGATTCTTCTTCATTAACTTCACATCACTGTTTTCCTGGAACTTTGTAATAAATTCTTCCCTTGAGAATGGTTTGTGATATAGCTTCAATCTATGACCATTCACAAGAAAAGTAACCTCTTCTTCATCTATTGTCCTGATTTTTACTGCTCCATTGTCAAAAATTTTAACAACTTCATATGGCCCAAGCCAATGTGTTTGAAATTTACCTTGAAAATCCTTGAATTTTGAATCAAACAAGAGAGCCCAGTCACCTTCTTTGAACTTCTTCTCTTTGATGTACTTGTCATGCCATCTAGTCCTTTGCTATTGGACTAGACTTGTTTTCTGAACTGCATCTTGTCTGATCTCATCCAATTCATTAATTTGCTCCAATCTATGCTTCTGTGCCTCCGTCAAATCAAGTCCTAGCTGAACTGCCATTTTGAAAGTTTGAATCTGGAACTCTATGGGAAACAAAACTTTCTTTCCATAAACAAGTTCATAAGGAGTATGGTTTGTTGTGCTTCTCCATGTAGTTCTATAGGCCCACAAGGCTTCAGGAAGCCTATCTACCCAATCTTTTCTATGTAAATGGACAATATTTGTTAGGATCCCTTCAATAACCTTATTAGTAGATTCCACTTGACCATTTGCTTGTGGATGATAAGGAGTAGATTTTCTATGCCTAATTTTGTATCTCTCCATCATTTTTTCCACTAGCATTGATGTGAATTTAGCTCCTTGATCTGTAACAATTTCCCTTGGGACACCAAAACGAGTAAAAATATCCTCAAAAAGAAAATTAACTACAGATGCTTCATTAGCAAAAAGTAATGGCTTGGCCTCTACCCATTTGGTAACATAATCAGTGCAAAATAATATATATCTCTTTTGTCTTGATGGAGGACTAATAGGTCCTACAAAATCCAAAGCCCATTTTTCAAAAGGTTCAATATGTACTTGAGGTTGTAATGGCATCTCACCTGAAGGAGAAGGTTTCCCTACCCTTTGGCAACTATCACACCTTTTGACATACTCTTTAGCATCTTTAAACAAGGATGGCCAATAATATCCTAAATTAAGGATCTTATAGGCTGTCCTCTTATCAGCAAAGTGTCCGCCACAAGGTTCATCATGACATGCTTTGAGAATCTCGGGCATCTCATCTTCCCGAACACATCTCCTAATGATCAAATCTGGACCTGTCTTGTACAACTCATTAGCAACCCATGAATATTTTGCATTGTCATAAATGATTTTTCTTTTATCTCTTGCATTCATTATTGAAGGAAATTTTCCTGAAACTAAATAATTAGCAATGTCAGCAAACCAAGGAGTTTGAGTAGAAATTGCAAAAAGATATTCATCGGGAAATTGATCTTCAACTGGAGTGTCATCTTTGATGTTTTGGAGTCTAGATAGGAAATCAGCTACTGTGTTTTGTTTTCCAGGCCTATCTAGAATGGTAATATTGAATTCTTGTAAAAGCAATAACCATCTTATAACTCTGCCATTAGTAATTGATTTGTTCATTAAGTATCTAATTGCGGAATGATCTGTGTGAAAAAAAGTTTCATAGCCTGTTATATAGTGTCTGAATTTGTTTATGGCATGAACAACAGCTAAAAACTCTTTTTCAGTTACAGTATAGTTTAACTCTGCAGGAGTCAAATTTTTACTGGTATAGTAGATGGCATAAGGAATCGGGTCTTTTTGTCCCAATACTGCTCCTAGAGCTGTATCAGAAGCATCTGTTGAGATATGAAAAGGTAACTTCCAGTTAGGTCCCCTTAAAATAGGTGCTTCAGAAATTTTTGTTTTCAGGGTTTCAAAGGCTAACTGGCAATCGGAATTCCATTTGAATTCACAATCTTTGGTAAGTAATTTGAAGAGTGGAGATGCTATCTTGGTGAAGTTTTCTATAAACCTCCGATAATATCCTGTAAATCCTAGAAAACTCCTAACATCTTTTTGACAACTTGGAATAGATAAGTTAGAGATGACTTCAACTTTTGACTCATCAATTCTAATCCCATCCCCTGAAATATGATTCCCTAAAACAATACCTTCAGTAAACATCATGAAACATTTCTCATGACTAAGTGAAAGATTTGCTTCTTGACATCTCTTTAAAACTTTTTCCAAGTTTTCTAAGGCTTCTTCAAATGTGTTTCCATAAACTGTGAAATCATCCATATATACCTCTACACAATCATGTATTAGATCTGAAAAAATTCCTAATACTGCCCTTTGGAATGTTGCAGGTGCATTGCATAATCCAAATGGCAATACTCGGTAAGCATAAGTACCCCAAGGACAGGTAAATGTGGTTTTGTCTTGGTCCTCAAGTGCTACTTAAATTTGATTATAACCACTAAACCCATCTAGAAATGAGAAGTACTTTTTGCCAGCTAATGTATCTAACACTTGATCTATGAAAGGTAAGGGAAAATGGTATTTAAGAGTAGCTTTATTTAATTCTCGGTAGTCAATACATACCCTTCACTTACCATTTTTATTTGGCACAATTACCAAAGGATAAACCCATTGACTATCTGAAATAGGATAAATGAAATTGACATTCAACAATTTCTGCAATTCTTCTTTAACAATCTCCCTAAGATTTGGATTCATCCTTCTTTGAGGTTGTCTGATTGGTTTACAAATTTCCTCTATATAGATGTGATGAGTGCAAGTCTTAGGACTTATCCCTTTCATATCACTGTACTCCCATGCATATGCAGAAGAATGTCTCTGTAATATCTTGACTAACTCTTCTTGTTGAGATTTTTCTAGGTTCTTGTTTATGTTTAAAGATTTGCCTGGAAATATCTCATTTGTAGAGCTGCCAAATTTATCCATGGAATGAAGAGACATCTGTCTTGATGAAAAAAACTCAATGTTGGATTCTTCTTGAAATGGTTCATGTTTATGTTCCGAAGAGGATTCAAAGTTTTCTAAAGTATTCAGAATTTGACTATCTTTACTAATTTCTGAAATTGTGAAGAGAGGTTGTAAGTCTTCTTCATCCTCTATCCATTGAGTATCATCTAAATCTGTAATTGTCCTTGCTAGAGGATACAAAGTGAATTTATTAGTTGAACTACCATCAGAGATGTACATATCACTGGATCTACAACTAATGAAAGCATCAGCTGTAGCTAACCAAGGTCTTCCTAATATAATAGGGTGTCCTCCTAGATTATTCTTAGGAGTTAGGATCATGAAATCCACGGGGTACTCCCAAGAATCTAGGGACACTGGAATGTCTTCTATTACCCCATCAGGTTTAATCACAGATCTGTCTGCTAATTGTAATAATGTGGGTGTAAAGAGAAGATTAGGAAGTTTCAATTTATCCATGATTTGTCTACTCATGATATTGATTGCTGCTCCTAAATCAATGAGTGTGTTTTGGATCTCAATTCCATTGATGTGAATTTTAACAACTGGATTTCTTGGGTCTAGATACTTTGGAATAGAAATCTTACCCATCATGATATCTGCTATTTTTCTTGCTAGTTGAATTTTCTTTGTCTCTCTTATTCTTTTCTTGTTTTCTTCATACTCAACTCCTTTATTGTTTTTGCTAAAATTGGAATTTCCTTGATGGCTTGTAATAATGGAATCTTAATGCAAACATTTCTTAGCTCATCTAGGAAATCATAATTAGGCACCATAATTTGTTTTTCTACACCTCTATCAATTTGTAATCTTTCTGGAAAAGGAGGTGTAGGAGTGAATGTTGATGGCTGCTCTAACACAGGAGTTGAAATTATTGGTTCTTTTTGTTTTGATTTTTCAATGTTTGGGTCCTGAAAAGATGTGTCTTCTTCAAGACTTTTATTTTCTCGTAGAGAATATTCCTCAGAGTTGTCTTGTTCTTGTATAATCACATAAGGTTTCCTTTTTTCAAGTATTCTTCCAGACCTAAGTTGAAAATCACTAAGGTCTAGAGGAGTAATTAAATAAGTTGGAAATTGTTGACCTTCTATCATATATGTATTCTGAGGATTTCTATTGTTGGGGTTTGGTATGGGTTGAGCAGGCAACTGATTTGATTTTTGAGGAAATGGTAATGGAAGTGGTTGATTTTGATGTTGTAAATTTTGAGGATTTTGTTGAGGATTTTGTTGTTGAGGAAAATGTGGATAGGGTGGATAGGATGGTGGATACTGATAGTACTGAGAGTATCTTCCATAGGGATTTTGTGCCCCTTGTGCCCAAGCTTGAGATTGATTTTGAAATTGGGGCCAAAGTTGCTGCCAAGAATTCCAATTTGGTGGAGGTTGATTATACATTTGATCATGAAATCCTTGTGTTTGAGGTCCTTGCCAACGCCTTCTAGAGACAAAATTGAGAGATTCTGTGGAACCTGTAGGAATTTCCTCTTGAAAGACAGCTTTAAGACCAGGAAGTGGAGGACAAATCTTGGTCTCATGTTTTTTTGAACAAATGACAAAGGTCTCTACAACTTTTGCATCCAAAGGACACTCTCTTAAGGGATGCTTATTTCTACATCTGGGACAAAAGATTGCTAAAGCATCAGATTCAAATTTTTGCTTGTTTTGTAACTTAAGGGTGTCTATTTGTTCACTAAGACTCCCTAAGATATCAGATTTTAATTCATCAAGAATATGCCCTATATCTACCCTACTTACTGTCCCAGAAGCAGACTTACTTACCCTTGCAAGAGCAGGGTCTCTTGGACCTTTTATAGTATTAGATTTCCCTCTTGAAAGGTTGATACATAACTCAGCTATCTCAGGTAATGTGAGCTGAGATATATCCCCTTTTCCCATCATGTTAAGGATATCCAACCATTCATCCCTAATTGTTTTCAACAAGAGAGCTTTTAAGGTGTCTTGATCTAAGTTTTCCATTTTTTCTCTTTTGACGTTGTAATGAAATCTCTCCAACAAATCTTCCAAGTTTTCATCTTCTTTTTGTAACATCTTAAACACTTCCTCCTTATGATTGACTGGCATACAATAATCCAAATACCTCTCTAGAAATTCTTGTTTCATGTCTTCCCATGTCCTAATAGAACTATTGATCAAACTCATAAACCACTTCAATGTTTCTCCTTTCAATGTTGAAGGAAATAGTTTAAGTTTTTGAGCATCTTGTAAGTAGTCATAAGTTCTACATAGGACTTCAAATTCAAATAGGAAGGTTTCAGGATCTTTAGTTTTAAGTCCATAGAAGTTTGGAAGGACAGAGGGTGAAATGTTTTTCATGGTTGTATTGGTTTCTTCATCTACTATAGGAAATCCAAAAGAGCTTCCCATCTCTCTTCTACCTCTTCCTCTACCTCCTTCACCTTTTACACCTCTACCTCCTTCTCCTCTACCTCTACCTCTACCCCCTCCAAATAATGTGTGTTCTCCATTAAAGAATCCTCCTCCCCCTTCTTCTGCCATAGTTGATTCTTCTGAGGAAGTGGAAAAGTTTGTGTCTCTAACAGGGGTCCTTGAATCCTATTCTAAGGTAGGTTTAGTGGATGAAATGGAAGGTCTTTCTAATGGAATATCTGATCTTAAGTCCTCTGGAAGTCTAGGATCAGTAAAGGATGGATTGTGGGTCTCAGTTGGAGGTGTACTGGCTCTTGATCTAGATGAAACAAGTGGTGTTCTAGGGATCAAGCTTCTGCTGCTGCTTCTTATGAATCTACCCCTTGAGTCTCTCTCTCTACGAATATAATTGTTTTTGGGAGTTAAGAAACAAGGTTACCTAGTTACACTTCCCCGGCAACGGTGCCAAAATGTTTGTGCTCAACCTAGTCTCCTAAGTTGAGTTCATTAATTGTCAACCAGGGTTGGTAGACTGCTGAAGTGTGGTGCACTATATGTGCCTAGGTATTTGTTTCTTACCATGTTGTGTTTAGTGTTTTTCTGATGTTTTTGGTTTTATGGTTTTATGTTTGGAAAAGGAAGGAACTAAATGCTGGTGGAAAGAAGCTACTGGTTAAAAACAGAGTGAAGCCTAAATTATGGATGACAAATGACAAATTCAAATACTGAAACAAAACAAAGCCTGAACTATGGCTAGAAAATTACAAAGCTTGATAATGACTTCAAGAAAATTAATCACAACATGAGCTTAACTTGTCCAATTCATTCTTTAAAGATGTTTTGGAAGAGCTTGAGAAATGGGCAGCTAAGTGTAAATGAAATTCTCCTAACTAAACAATCAAACAATCAAATTACAATGTTACACCATCTCATCCATGATTAAAGGTCTATTGAAATATATTTGGAAAAGAACATTTGTAGCACCATAAGATTTCTATTCTAAACTAGCTTCAAATTCTGTCTTGCAACTCAAATTAACACCACTAGGCCTCACTCAGAAGTTATAGATTTCTTTTTTTAGAATGGTCTTTTTAGAAAAAGGCTTGTTTGTGAAATGGTAAAAAGGTTGCAAAAATACTCCAGGCCTTAGACTGATACTACCTTCTGTCCAGATAATTATGTGTTAGTATGAGTTTGGAACAAAAGAAGTTTTGTAAATAATGAAGACCGTGGTGTTTAAATTTAACAACTAATACAATTTGAAATGCAATGGATGACAACTAAGGGCTAATACAGGGAACTAAAACTAAACTAGAGTGCCACTAGTCTATTTGAAGTACAATGAACAATGTTAGATTGAAAAGCCATTATCAAACTGAAAATGAAATGACAGAATTGAACCATATGCATTCTACCACCGGAGTGGTATACCTAATTTATCATGCATCTAACCCAAGGAATTCTACAGTTCATCCCGTTCAGTATGAATGATGTTTTGGAAGAGTTTGTGAGGACGAGTATGGCTGTATCATTCAAAGAAATTGAACATAAAAACAAGACTGAAAGCAAATAAAACTAAAATCCAAGACACCACAACTACTTATTATTCATTGTTATGATATTTTGGAAGAGCTTTGTACGAGTAAGATTAGCTGTGCTACTTGGTGCAAACTAGCAATTAAAACCTACAATATCACAGTTATACCTCATTCATCATAATGATATTTTGGAAAAGTTTATTAGAGTAAGTTTTAACTGTGATAACTAATGAAAATAAATGCAACTAAAACCTACACTATCACAGTTGTGCCTCATTCTTCATAATGATATCTTGGAAGAGTTGATTAGAGTAAGTTTGGCTGTGATAGTAAATATAAACAAATATGAACATAAGCTGAAATAAAAGCGAAACTAAAATACTTATCTACTGTATAAACAAGGCCGCTCAGGAGGCAGGGGCCCTCTACCACCAGAGTAGCACGAAATCTAGTTCAGAATCAACTCAACGCGTTCAAGGAAATACTGCTTCTTTCATTAAAGAGGAATCACCTCAAAACAGAGTATTCACGGACTTCAAAGATCTAGCAGTCAACCATAAAATCTAACCAAAATCTAACCTTTGTCTCTCGGTTTCCCGAGCATATTTATAGCAAATTTACATAACAGAACTTGAGATAATACGGGGATTATTGTCTTTCCTAATAGAAACTAAACTAGGACTCTGACCATGATCACGTAACAGAATCTGGACTGTCCTTATCCTGTTAGGAGTCTACCTCCTAGTTTAAGTTTCCACGTGCTTAACCACGTACAGAATTCTGTTCAATCTCCATGGAGGGCAACAAATGATGAGGACATGACGTGGAATACACCCATGTGTGCTTTTCTCCAAGATGACATCCGGAACCTGTATAAACATGAAGCTGGCTACAGAATTGGCAACTAGCTACAGAATGTCTGCATTCTGTAGCTAGTTTCAATTCAAAAAGTACTACAATGACACAATCATAAAAACATAGCAAGTTAGCCACGATATTCATTCTTAAAGCAATTTTAACTAATTTCATTGATCATTTGAGCCTGGGATTAATAATGGATAAAAGAAATGGAGTGGAATGTGGTGGAAGAAAGAACATTTTTGGAGCTCAACAAAGTGGACATGTGTCGGCATCACGAAATTTTGCATCGACGATTATTTAGTTTATGTGTTAAGGAATTCACAAGTTAAACAAAATAACTTGCGATGCGGTAAGAACAGAAACTTGCCATGCGATAAAGGGAGGAGCCACGTGTTGGAAAAATGATTCAACGCATATCGCACATAGGCAGGTTTATAGTTTAGCATTAATACTTCACAAGGTAAAGTATTTTGGTTGAGATGCGACAAGGACAGGAGATGGCAGTGTGAGACGGTACAACGAGGCTGTTAGATCTGGCGAAGATCTATGATGGAGATTATGTTGCAACTTTGCATAGGCGTTTGTATATTTTACCATTTAATTTATATGTTAAGTTCGCTGATATGCAATGCACTGTGATTGGTCCCCATTTTGTGGGACCCTAAAACCACTGTTCCACATATGTTTAAGTGGTTTGAGTTATGTGCGATCTGTTTCAAAGTAAATCACTGTTAATTGTGCGTGCATGTATGTTGAAGGAAAACAAGGCAGAGAGAATCGGGTAAGTGATCCGACGTAGAGCCAAGGAGAAGAAATGACTAAACACAACAGGCACGCGCAGAAGAGGAAGATTTGGGTAGCAGGTTTCATGATGACAACGTTTGAAGCACAAAGGCATAGGAAGAGTCGGGCAGAAGGATGTATAGTGGCACTGTTGGAAGCACAACAACTGGGTCAAGTTGGGCACTGAGGCGTCGTTATAGAATTGTGCATCTACTGCATCATAATTAGAAAGGACACTTCAGCACTTCAGGAGGACACATCAACAACATCAGATTCAGCAAAACCAACAATATTCTAGTTTTAATTTGTTTTCTCAGTATGATTACATAAGTAATATTAACAATTTAGGTAGTCAAGTAGTTTCAAGAAGTTCAATAGTTACAAATTACTTTGATTTATTTAAGTAGATAGAAATAAAGAAAAGGGGTTCTGAGTTTTGGACCTCTGTATCACTGTTTATTTGGTACTAATTTTTCTGAGAAATTAATGAAAGAAGATAAATTTTCCTACACCTGTTGACGTTGATATGTCTTTCCAGTTTCGCTCTGTGTTTATTCTTCTTTGAATGAAGTGAAGTAATGTAGCAGCCGATCTCTTAATTACATCTATGAGTAAGAGTTAAATAACCTTAATTTGCACTCCTTCACTCCATCTCTTCTCTCTTCACAAACTCCTGATGAAAATTTAAAGTAATAGATTCTGTGTTTGCAACATATTATTTCGAGTTTCCTCTCTCTCCGTGAATTTCCTTTGAAACTTAAAAGTGGTAGATTCTGTGTTTTCAGCATATCATTTTGAGTTTCCCTTACAGTTCTTCTTTTCATTTCATTCAAATATCAGTACTTTATGGCATTGTGAAGGATTTCATTATATCAGATTATTGAGGGTATTGAGTAATTAAAATCCAAAGGTGTTAAACAGAGGCCATTCGATATTGTAATTGTGACATACATTTATAAAATGTCTTAAGCATTGATTCCTCACCACAACCAAGGGATTGTTTCTTGAGATACAAAATGTTGGAATTCATTTGATGTGTTGGAGTTGAAGTTCCATATACTCATGCAACATTTTATAGGTAAAACTATAAATATCAGTCAAATAAAGTATAATTAACAACTAAATGTACCAAAAGCAATTTTAAAAAAATCTATGGATTGTAGGCCCACCATACTTGTTCCGTGCCACTCTAATTTTACCATGGAATATTGAATTTAAATAAAATTACAAATCCGAAGATATTGCATCACCCTAAGTATGGATTTCTCAACAAGTGTGAAAAATATTCTTTATTCTTTCATTTGTTTTATGTTTTCATGATTAGAATAAATAAAACTAAAAACTTACCTAGCATATTACCATTATAGAGTTGTTCAAATTTATCATACTTGCATTGCAAAACACAAATGAGGGTTTCATGTATCATCTAACCTAGACAACAACACCATTAACCCCCAATGTGAAAGCCATTATGTTTTTGTTAATTAAAAGCTTCATTCCATCTTATAAATCATTTTTAAATCCAAATATATAAGCACTTCATAGTCATTGTGCATCCTATTAATTACACCATTGTGTTGATAAACCTATCACAAAGCGATTATGATTTATCTGGTTGAATCTAATATACTTAATTTACTCTAGGATCTTCAAATAAGTTCCATGTACACACATTGCAACTTCTTCAACATACAAGACATGTTTCACCAATCCTTCACTGTTAAAATTATCAATAAGAAATAAATTTACCAAGAGCAAAAAAGAAGAAGAAATAGATCAACATATTACACACAATGTTTATCTTGGAAAAACACCAACTCGAGGAAAAAAATTCAACCAACATAATTCCATTAATCCCTTGGCCAAAACTTAGCTAGGTCCCTTGGCCAAATCTTAGCCAAGTCAGCCAAGTGAGCCTCACCACTCACATCCCTAGCACATTACAATGATGTATTCCCAAAATTTTTAAAGGATTCACTATATGCAATCCATGGGCACAAAACCATGTGCCCAAAACCACCATTGTTTAATTGAGAAACTTTGACTCTTTCACCAAATCAAGTTTTACCTAACAATGCCCCCTTAAAACTTGAATGGGGTTTCCCTTGACAAAATATGGCTAAACCAGCCAAAAGAACCAATACTGCTCACCTCCAAGACCTATCCCTTTCAAATTTTACATCAAGGGTATCTGGTAATTCAGCCTACCCCCTATCACCTAGGTCTAACTCCAAACTTTATCGATAATTTCTTACGGGTACACATGCCTTATTATGTCTTACATTAGTATGTCCATTTACATGAATTTTTTAACTCCATTATAATAATATATTTTAATTTTTTCAATTGTTATTATTCCATCCTCTCGCCATGACATTAAAATATACTCTCACCCTTTCATTGCTTTGAATTATTATCTATCTATAGCCACATTCCAGTAATTATTCTTGCATATAATCACCCATGCCAATCACTCTACTGTGACAGTTTAGACATCTAAGCACTCTTAGACTTCCTCCTCTCATTTTCTTGTCTATCTACACCCTTAGGAACCTAGCTAGGTGAAACCCCACAAATTTAAACCTTAACCTGTGGATTCTTAAGTTTTGCGTAAGAACATTTAGTTTGATCAATGGTTGTGTAATGTATAAAGGAAAATAATTTATTTTTATGGGTTTGGAGATTCATCATAAGTCATATTTCAACAACTTCACCAACTTAAATAAATAATTTTCCAATATATCTGTAATGTCCCATGTGCGGGTAGGGCCCGCAGCCACGTGTCCGGGGTATGTGTAATGAGGGGTACTGCGCGAGGGTCCTTGCCCTCATATGCTCCGGTGGGCCTTAAGACCCCACCCTTAACACCCTGGGATGCCGCCCTCACTAACAGTCCGGGCTTTTGGTGTAGTGGTTGGGCAGGCTTTTGGTGTAGTGGTTGGGCCTTTGTGGTATCAGAGCCGAGGTCTCGAGGTCGAGACTCATGGAGCATGGTGGGCTGTAATGTCCCGTGCGCGGGTAGGGCCCGAAACCACGTGTCCGGGGTATGTGTAATGAGGGGTACTGTGCGAGGGTACCCGTCCTCGGATGCTTCGGTAGGCCTTTAGTCCCCACCATTAACACCTTGGGATGCTGCCCTCACTAACAGTACAAGATTTTGGTGTAGTGGTTGGGCCTTTGTGGTTCTTCTTGGCTTGGATTTCCAAGTACATGAGGAAGGATCTTCATGCAACACATGATTCATTTCGCTTCATGAGAGTATGTCATAGCATTATGGAGAGTTTGTTCATGGATCCTATCATGATCTTAATTTTAGTACATGGTAAGGATATTGTTGTTGAATTTAGTGATCTACATACTCTTACCATTTCTATGCAGTGGATTGCTCCACAAGAGGGCAAGCTTTTCATTGAGCTCCATGATCAACAATGGGACATAATGTATGATGGAGACAACCATCTCTTATATGGCCATGGGAAAGTGTTGTATTACTTCATGTATGTTCATTTTTTGTATACAACCATCTACTATTCATTAGTAAATAAAATAACATACATATACCACCATGTATCCAACAACCACTTGCCTTGTAATTTTCTGAAGCAGCAGTTGGAAAAACTGCGCTATAACTTCATGGGAAACTGTTGGTACATTCCTACACCACATGAAACCTTCAGTATTTAATTCATCTTGATGCTAATCATGGTTCCAATTTCTGATGCTGTTCTTGATTTTATGGGGAGCATGATTAGAAAGGAAACACATTGGTTAGATGTGTTCTTTTGGAAAAAGGATTCCCACACTTTCTGCATTGCATGTTCTAATGGGAACATGAGAGGAGGTATGGCCACCACAGCCAAACACTTGTTTCTTTATGAGGTGGGCCATGAGTTTGATGAGATGCCATATGGTGATGATTTCCCATCCATCACATATGGAATGGTTTGGGCTAGCTTGATTCACAATGTTGGAGAGGAGATCTTTGGAGATCTAGTCTTCATTTTGCCACTTGAGGGAAATATTATTGCAACCCAAGATCAACAGTCACTCTACACTTATCATAAGTAGAGAGGAGGACAACGTGGGATAGGAACCTATGTCTACCTTGTTCAGATTTTCAGCCCACCTAAATTTCATGAACTCAAGGTGGAGGAGAATTCTTTGGAGTATTCATGTTGGAAGATGACTCATTTTGTATAGATGATTGCTAGGGGAAAGATGTTTTCCCCATACATTTCGGTCTCCATGCCTTGGGAGGAAACTCTTCAGTTCTATCCTTGCAGTTTCTTGAGGACAAGCAACATTTGGGAGGGGAGCACTGTAATATTCCTACTTAGCCCAAGCTAAGAGGAATATGAAATTTTGTTTCAATTTCTGTTGATTGAATAAATGGATAAAGGAGGACATGTAAAACTCTTGAAAACAATGAATAAATCAATGCTCATGTGAACAAAGACAAATCTGGGCCATGTAAAATAGACACTTGCAGGTGTGAATGGGTTTGAACTATGAGACTGGGTCAACCTTGACCAAATCTACAGTGCAGTCTAGATGCAATGTCCCTCATGGATGCACAATGCATTTCTAGATGGAGACTCCACATGTGAAAGGAGCTAACTCATTGAAGTGGTTTAGGGTTTGACGAGGCTTTTATCCTATAAAAGGAAGATGAGAGCATCATGAGAGGGTTGTTGATGATGATCATTTTCTAAAAATATTGTATGGTTAAACATATATCATTCTCTGGCTGTTTCACTGAGAATAATGCTGTTTAGCATTGGGTGTTCCTAAGCAGGAATCCCACCTCCTTCCTAGAGCAGCTCTTGGAGGAGCCTTGTTTGTCTTGTCCACTATCTGGCATTTGGCCAAGCTTCATCTTGCACCTACAACGCTGATCCTATTTAGGATTGGGTTGTCCTTGTGAGCTACAACAAATGGAGGATAGGTCTTTCCAGATCTATGCATCTCTAGCACCCCTTTTCACTGAGAAAGTCTTCTATCCGTTTGATAAGAGTGTTATAGACCCTTGGAGCTCTATATCCATATCTTGGCATCAGGAAAAAGTATTCTCAGAGTCCACAGTGCAGTCACTTTCCCTGTACTACGTTATTTGCAAGAGCAGAGTTGCAGGGAGTTTTGGCATCATCTTGGAGGAGAGATCTCCGGTGATTGTATTCTTCCTTTCACTGTGGTGATCCATCAATTGGCCATCCAATCCATGTATGTTTCAGATCTAATCTGTTGTACTTCATATGATTCATATTTTTCTGAATATTACTGCATATATGTGACTTAGATCTAAGATCTACTCACTGTTATTCATGTTTTGCTGCAATCCCCAAGGGGAGTGTATTTAGGAGCATTTCTTGTATACAAATATGAAATAGATCTATCATTTTGTATATAGATCTGCTCTAGATCTGAGTTGTAACATACTGCTGCTTCAACCAATGAAAATAACGCGGTCAATATTATTCAGACATTTCTTGTGGTTGTAGCACCTCATTTTGAGGGTTTCTTCTTGTAGAACCTTCTCCTTTCTATTATACATTGTATAATATGCTTTGAAAATCTATTTTGCTGATGTATAGCTGAAATATGTGCCTCCATATGGATATCCTACAAACATTGGGCTGAACTGCATTATTTTCCAGTAGTATTATTTTTGTATTGATGTAGTCCCTTCATTGGGCATTTTCTAGCTATACTAGGTGTGGGGAGCCCTGTTTAACCCACCTAGAAAGATTTTCTCTTGATCCCATATTGGATTTAGGTCTTATATTGTCAGATATAAGGGATCCAATTGTTGGTTTCCATTTATGTAGCATCCATCACTGGAAAATGCGTTTTCCAGTCATGTCTTGCTGACAATTCCCATTTGGGATATTACAGTGGTATCAAAGCATGATCTTTGGATCAGCCTGTGAGTCTCAAGACAGAGATCAATATGATGAAGATAATGAGCTTTCTCTCATCAGTTTTCAGATCTAGAAAGGACCTCTCCAAGGAGGTTAAGAAGATAGAAGAAGGAGAAGAGGAAGGACCATGCACTTCCTACTCTCACAAAGAAGAAGACAAGAAGCATGGAGGACACTTGGATCATTAGATTCTGAGTGAGTACCTTGTTGAGTACAAGTCTCATCCTAGAGCCTTCAAGGAAACTCTAGCCTTCCCACAGTTCATTCAACTGGAGGAAGGGAGGAGACCCTTCAGCAAGGGAGAAATCAAGGGCAATAGGTTTCTATTGTCCACTTTTGTTGGGACATTTGCAGCCAAATCTTGGGAAAGAAGACCAGTGCATTCTTCCTACTACATCTAGTGGTAGAGAAATAAGCAGTGGAGATTTCAGCGCTACACCTGAAGGGTGAAGCAAGCAATTGGTGGTTCAACCATGTGAGACATGCAAAAGTATCTTCTTTTGCAGAATTCTCTCAAAGGGTGATCAAGAGATTTGATAAAGAGAAATCAGGGGAAGAGAAGCCCTCACCACCTCTTGAGGAGGTTTGTAATAGAACTATCACAACCTTGGAGGAGGAGCCTTCAACATCAGTAGTTGAGGGAGTCAACATAGTAGAAGAAGGGACTCTTGCAGCCATACAAGTTGTTCCCAAAGCCCATGAAGGTATGATTGAATTTCCACTTTCTAATGTTGCAGCAAATATTTTGAAAGATTGTGGAAATCTGCTGTTGCATGATCTAGAATCATCACTTACTTCTAACCTAGAGAAGCAGAGATGCATTGCGCTGTCCAAGAGCTGCAGTGAAGGAAGGAAGACCCATTCCTCATGGGAGCATTAAGATGTTAGCTTCATTCAGGAAGCCATGGAGGAAGAAATGACAAGGGGTAAACATCTTGAGATGAGAAAATTTTTCTCCTCTCTAGATGACACTTTCTAGATGAGCATGCCATAGCTCAAAGAGAGACTTATACTTGCATTAGATCCAAGACACCACTGTTTTTGGAAGGCCATGCATGAGGAGGAGGTCTCATCAAGAGATCGCATGGGAGGTGCACTTCAACATTCCATGAAGTGTAAAGTTCTTCAAAGACCTGAGAAGGTTAGTGTCCTACAATGCGAGGATACCAGGTATTTTCAGAATGAGATCCATGATTCATAAGTGATTGAGTGGATGTGGATGATGAGCAAGAAGCTGGAAAGCTACTTGCAGATCTATGATACCGGGCAGCAAGAGGCTTGGTTACGTTGGCTACTCTTGAAATAGTTTGGCCATCATCCTCTTTCTAAGGGTATGTGGGGGAAAGATGTGTGGCAGGATACTTGCATCATTGGGTAGTAATGAGTATGGACACATTGTGTTAATATGACATTATTCATATCAATCACCATGTTTTCACCACATGATTTATATGATGAAGTTATGGGGAGGCAACAAAATATTTTGTTTCTTTGGATGTTCTTGGGAGAGCAAGAGAATATTTGCTCTCACACTTTGTATAATGTTGCAGGAATAGGAGATGGAACTATCATGGTGCAAAGGGGCTACTCCTTAGCCTTGGATTATTTGGAAGAACTTCCACTCTGGAAGGTGCTTCTTGTTTGTAGCAACATTATGGAAGATGTCTTGGACAATGAACATGTCAAATAATGGAGCTATGTATTGGCAGGAGCCTATTTGCATAGGCCAACAACGCTGCCACTCTGGAGCATGGATTCATGGATGGAGTGTCCCCAGGATAATTCCACTCTTGATTCACTTGAGGGACAAGGAGGAGGTGAGAGATATGGAGTAATGGATGGAGACATCTATTGTTGTGATATGTTCTTTTTGGCTTGGATTTCCAAGTACATGAGGAAGGATCTTCATACAACACATGATTCATTTCTCTTCATGAGAGTATGTCATAGCATTATGGAGAGTTTGTTCATAGATCCTATCATGATATTACTTTTAGTACATGGTAAGGATCTTGTTGTTGCATTTAGTGATCTGCATACTCTTACCATTTCTATGCAGTGCATTGCTCCACAAGAGGGTAAGCTTTTCATTGAGCTCCATAATCAACAATGGGCCAAAATGTATGATGGAGACATCCATCTCTTATATGGCCATGGGAAAGTGTTGTATTAATTCATGTATGTTCATTTTTTTTATACAACCATCTACTATTAATTAGTAAATAAAATAACATACATAGACCACCATGTATCCAGCAACCATTTGCCTTGTAATTTTTGAAGCAGCAGTTGGAAAAATTGCGCCGTAACTTCATGGGAAACTGTTGGTACATTCCTGCACTACATGAAACCTTCAGTATTTCCTTCATCTTGATGCTAATCACGGTTCCAATTGCTGATGTTGTTCTTGCTTTTATGGGGAGCATGATTAGAAAGGAAACATATTGGTTAGATGTGTTCTTTTGGGAAAAGGATTCCCAAACTATCTGCATTGCATGTTCTAATGGGAACATGAGAGGAGGTATGGCCACCATAGCCAAACACTTGTTTCTTTATGAGGTGGGCCATGAGTTTGATGAGATGCCATATGGTGATGATTTCCCATCCATCACATATGGAATGGTTTGGGCCAGCTTGATTCACAATGTTGGAGAGGAGATCTTTGGAGATCTAGTCTTCGTTTTTCCACTTGAGGGAAATATTATTGCAGCCCAAGATCAATAGTCACTCTACACTTATCATAAGTGGAGAGGAGGACAACATGGGGTAGGCACCTATGTCTACCATGTTCAAATTTTCAGCCCACCTACATTGCATGAACTCAAGGTGGAGGAGAATTCTCCGAAGTTGCCATGTTGGGAGGTGACTCATTTTGTATGGATGATTGCTTAGGGAAAGATGTTTTCCCCATACATTTCAGTCTCCATGCCTTAGGAGGAAACTCTTCAGTTCTATCCTTGTAGTTGCTTGAGGACAAGCAACATTTGGGAGGGGAGGACTGTAATATTCCTACTTAGCCCAAGCTAAGAGGAATATACAATTTTGTTTCATTTTATGTTGATTGAATAAATGGATAAAGGAGGACATGTAAAACTCTTGAAAACAATGAATAAATCAATGCTCATGTGAACAAAGACAAATCTGGGCCATGTAAAATGGACACTTGTAGGTGTGAATGGGTTTGAACTATGAGACTGGGTCAACCTTGACCAAATCTACATCGCAGTCTAGATGCAATGTACCTCATGGATGCACAACGCAGTTCTAGATGAAGGCTCCACATGTGAAAGGAGATAACTCATTGAAGTGGTTTAGGGTTTGACGAGGCTTTTATCCTATAAAAGGAGGAGGAGAGCAACATGAGAGGGTTGTTGATGATGATAATTTTCTGAATATATTTTCTGGTTAGACATATATCATTCTCTGGTTGTTTAGCTGAGAATAATGCTGTTTAACATTGGGGGTTCCTGAGTGGGAATCCCACCTCCTTCCTAGAGCATCTCTTGGAGGAGCCTTATTTGTCTTGTCCACTATCTGGCATTTGGCCAAGCTTCATCTTGCACCTACAACACTGATCCTATTTATGATTGGGTTGTCCTTGTGAGCTGCAACAAGTGGAGGATATATCTTTCCAGATCTATGCATCTCTAGCACCCCTTTTCACTGGGAAAGTCTTCTATCCCTTTGATAAGAGTGTTCTAGACCCTTGGAGCTCTAGATCCATATCTTGGCATCAGGCCAAAGTATTCTCCAGCACAACCACTTTCCTTGTACTACGTTATTTGCAAGAGCAGATTTGCAGGGAGTTTTGGCATCATCTTGGAGGAGAGATCTCTGGTGATTGCATTCTTCCTTTCACCGTGGTGATACATGGATTGGCCATCCAATCCATGTATGTTTCATATCTGATTTTTTTCACTTCATATGCTTCAGATTTTTTGAATATTACTACAGATTTGTGGCTTAGATCTCAAATCTACTCACTATTATTCATGTTTTGCTGAAATCCCCAAGGGGATTATATAAAGGAGCCTTTCTTGTATAAATATCTGAAATAGATCTATAATTTTGCATACAGATCTGCTCTAGATCTGAGTTGTAACATATTTCTGCTTCAACCAATGAAAATAACATTTTCAAGCTTATTCAAACATTTCTTGTGGTTGTAACACCTCATTTTGAGTGTTTCTTCTTGTATAACCTTCTCCTTTCTGTTATACATTGTATAAGATTCTTTTTAAATCTATTTTGCTGATGTATAGCTAAAATATGAGCCTCCATATTGATCCCCTGCAAACATTGGGCTGAACTGCATTATTTCCAGCAACATTATTTTTGTATTGTTGCAATCCCTTCATTGGGCATTTCATAGCTATACTAGGTGTGGGGAGACCTGTGTAACCCACCTAAAAAGATTTTCTCTTGATCCAAGTGTATTGTCAGATCTAAGGGATCCAAGTGTTGGTTTCCATTTCTGTAGCATCCATCACTGGAAAATGTGTTTTCCAGTCATGCCTTGCTGACAGTTCCCATTTGGGATATTACAATATCCTTCAATAACATCCTTATAAAGGTCATAAAAAAATACTTTAAATTACTTTTTCTTGTGCCTTTATTTTACAACTTTGTGTTGTTTATCCTCTTCTTAATCTCTATCTAACTGATATTTGAATACTTCTTCCTTGAATAGGACCATCACAATGGAAGCGACTTCCTCGCTCTTAACCGTCAATCTTGACCCCCTCTTGATGCACTCTATCCTTTTCAAGTCCTCAGTGCCCTAGCCTAGATCTCCTCCTCCATGGACCACTTAATCATGAGAGAATTTCCAAGAAGCTTGTTGAACCACAAGGTCTCTCATTTGAGCACCAACAATACAACTTGATTTATAATGACAACCCACAAGTCATCATCATGATGCTTGCTATTGTGCATGGGGTCACCAAGCTTGCAGTTGATAATCATCATTACATTATGGATTTTTCATCCACTTTGTTGGTTGCATCCAAACAACAAAAAATACTTCTACAGTTTCAACCTCACACAAGTAGCTTCTTGCCGCTCCATCCCTAGCACTTATAATCTTACCAATGCCATATGATTCTGCACCTCTCCTTTGGTGAACCCACCAAATTTTCTAGTGGCTGAACTAAACCCCACACTTTCATTCACAACAAAGTTCATTGCTTCATTACCAAATCGGGCTCCCAATTCTTTGAGCCTCCATTTACAACAACTTCATGCCTCTCTTATAATGAAAACTATTAATTGCAAGAAACCAAAAGAGGGACAACCGAGAGGCATGAGGTTGAAGAGCCTCTCCTTATTATGCATTGCATAGTTCAAGTTGACAACATGGTCATCCCTTGGTCACTGCTGAGCTCAATTGCGCAATTCCTAATCTCTCTCTCTCAATGCCCTTGCCCATTTTCCCATCACAATCAACACCTTCCATGATAAAGAAAAAGTAGAATAGGTGGTTTTCAGACTGATGTTGGATTTTCATGATTGAAATTCATTTGCAAGTGTTATCATATAAACATGGTAGGGGGATGCTCAAGGGAGGTTATCAAGGAGGTTACAAGAATGAACTTGTGAAGAATAAGCAAAAGGAGGAACCATCATGAAGGACATGAAGGAATCTTATACCATGATGGAGAGGTGGCAACTCATGTTGAATTGGAAGATTCCAACACTGATTCAGACCCTTTGGAGGGTGAATATGAAGTGTAAGTCATATCTATCATGAATAATTGAAGACACATCAAAAAAGAGAAGAGCTTGGCCTCTATGTACTATTAAGTCTTATGTCATCGTCTCCAAGTCATGGCTTCTCAAAGTATCACCACAAAAAGTCATATGTCTCAATTTATTTTGCCACATCACTTGTGGAATGTAATTATGTAATTTTTGAAAAAATGAGAAAATTTAAAATGTTTGGGAGCCCAAGGGTCCCACATGGAATGTGAAAAGTCACTAGAAATTTCTAAAGTCATGTAGAAGCTCAAAGGTCACACAGGAATTCGAAAAGTCATAGTAGGAGTTCGAGTCATGAGGGAGGTAAAGAATCACATGGGAGGTGGAGAGTCACCTAATTTGTTAAAAATACACCATCATAGATCAAGAGACATGACTTTGGACATTTCACCTTGGCTTCTCTATCTTCGCATAAGAGAGAAGATCATTCTTTGGAGGAGCAAGTGGTGACTTAATGTTCCAGTATTGGGGCTAGTGTTGCATCATTGTAATCATGTATCTTGGGACTTTCATTTGATATATGAAGCTCTTGGAGCCGATGCACTTTCGTGCATATTCCACGAATGATTGTGAGAGTATTATTTCATTGTTCGTGCTGTATGTTTATTTTAACACATACTAATGAAAATGAACTATTTAATTGGCTTTGGTATGCATCTTGTTGAATGTGCATTGTTATTTGATTTTACAATCGTTATTATCTTGTGAAATAATTTTGGGGTTAATCAATGATTCTTTCCATTCTCTTGTGTCTCTCTTTTAGGATAGTACTATTAATTTTCTTCAAGAGTCTCGCTCTTTATTTTTATTTCCATGAAAGTACTTTATAACATTACCATTGTATGCCTCACAATGTCAACTTACTTGATTATTTCAAATAATTTTTGTATAATCACTTATGTTGATAATTGTAGCCAAGGAAAATCCATAAGAATAATGGTGGCTAGGACTACTATTCAGATGGGGCTCCTACTCCAAACAATGTGAGGTCTAGTTGGGACTTCATATCGGGGAGACCCCCTTTGTTGGAATATTTCGAGCACCGTCAACAAGTCCAAAATTCAAAAGGGCATAAAATATATTGTATAATTGACAAACCTATTGAACCTATTCATCCTATAACATCATCTGAGACCAATACCTCATCTACATTTGTTCACCCAACTAAAACTCAACTTGTTTCATCAACAAATACATTCGATCCAGAAGAATCAATTGAAGTTTCACTAGTTCCTATGCATTCTTAGATACAATTATTGAGACTGTATACTCGATCTCAAAGAAAAGTCTCAGGTTTATCTGTTATTTATTTGATATATCTAAAAGGAGAATACCTAGGCATGAATTCAAATCTATAATTTCTTCTTCTTTTGAAGTTAGTCCTAGATCATCAACATAAACTAGTCCTAGAGCTTCATCTAAATTCAACATTTTTATAAATCCTTTGTTTCCCTTGGAAGAAGTTGATTTTGAAACCGATCGTATTGCATCTCAAATAGTAATGCCTTTAACTAGTTTAGCTCCGATTTCACTAGTTTCATCTACCTCTGTGGCTCTTTCATTTTTAATTCCTCCACCTCCGGTTATCCCTCCTACATTATCTCCTCCTCCAAGCCTCTCATCACCTCACACATCAAGTTCAAACTCATCTTCCCCAAAATCACCCATGGCAGGTCAACCTTGGTTATCTACTAGGCCCATTGCTATTCCTGGAGATCAACATGATTTGCCAAAACATTGTGAAAGATGGCTTCCCAAGTATAATCCTTGTGGCCATATTATTTCTAAAGAACATGTTAAACAATTCATGTTATCCCTCAAATTAGGAGCAATTCAACATGAAGATCAAGTTTGCAAGCTGTTTCCATTCAGGGAAAAGCTACAACTTGGTATTTCACCATAGCTGATGGTTCTATTATAAGTTGGGAAGCTTTTGAAAAACTATTTATCAAAAATTAATGAGAAGATAAAACTAAAGCATATCTAATGGTAGAGTTATCAAATATTAGGATGAATTCAGGTGAATCAATCAAATATTTTAATAAAATATTGCTTTCTATCCTTAATAGAATCCCTACACCTTCCAAGCTAGGTGATGATGTTTTAAATGAAGTCTATACTACTAATCTTAATTCTAATGTTTCATTTGTTGTTATTAGAGAAGAAAAATCTACATTAGCCTTGAACATGGAGGTGGCCCTAAATTTTGAAAAACAAATATAAAAATTGCAGCAAAACATGCAATAGGGCAGGAAAGAAATAAAACAATATCTTCTTATAAAAAACTTCAACTAGTAAAACAATTGATGAGAGAAAAGAAAAAGAAAATATTGATCTAGACTCCATCCAAAAGGTATTTAAAAAAATGTCCACTGAGATAAATGATGTAAAAAATGTCCTTTCTGAAACTCCAGTAATTAAAAAATCTTGGAGGCCATTTAGAAAGAATCCACTCCCTAATCCTAATAAAATAAATCTTGAAGAATTTAACATTAATGATTATGCTCATGATTATTTTTGTCGAGTTCTTAATGATAAAAATTCTGAAAAAACTTGTGCTTCTTTTATAAATATGTTTAAAATATTTGTAAAAGCTGAGAATGAGAATCAATCAAAAGAAGAAAAAAGAAGAAGAAGAATATAGTAAAATTATTTTTTTATGGGATGTTTCGCAAGGAGGATTAATTGATAATGATTCTGTTGCAGATGAAGGAGAAGCTAATGTTGTACAAACTAGATCAAAATTCAAAATCCTTCTCCTAATGAAGCATCTTCATAACATACCAATCCTCCCGCTCAATAAAAAAAAACAAAACTACTGATAAAGCTACTTCATCTAATAACGTCCTTGCAGGTGAATATCTAGATTATGATTTAGTTGAAGACATGAAGAAAACTAGATCTAATATCTTTTTATTTGAATTATCAAAATGTACTCAACAAAGAGTTAAATTGATCAAAGTTCTAGGAAAGGATCCTTCTAAAAATTCCAATTCCAATAAATCTCCTTCTAAAAATATTTCTAATATCAATGAAACTTTAATTGGAGATAGATCGTCTTCTCGAACTCCTCCTTTCCTTTTGACTTTTGAAATTTGTAACAGAAATGTGCATAATTGTCTAGTCGATTCAAGGGCTTCATCTAATGTAATTCTCTTATCAGTTGTTCATAAATTAAATATGTATCCTACAAATTCATCTAACCAAATCGTACAACTTGATAAATAAAGTGTATAAGTTTTAGGAGAAATAAAAAATGTTGTTATTAAACTTGCTTTAAGTCCCAAAATCTTTTAGATTATTGACGTTATTGCCATTGATATTCTAGAATCATATGGTTTGATTCTCAACCGAGTCTAGTCCAAAAAACTCAATAGTTGTTTCTCAACAAATTGGTCTCATTTATGGATACCCTTAAATGGTAGGCCAAATAAAGTCAAGGTTGATCGTGAATAACACATGAAACATACTGTTACAACCCTTGAAAATTATAATGAACCAATAAATTCTCCTAAATATTCATTAGTTAATTATAAATTTGACACCTATGTTGGCAATTTCTCATTTGAGGAATCCGTTGTATTGGAAACTCAAATCGAAAGCCTAAAATTTATATAGGTACAAACTTTAAATTTAAGATAAATTTCATATGCTGAGGTTCCATCTATCATTGCAAGTGATTAAGTCAACAATTGGGCTTTATATTTTGATGGTTCTAAATCTAATGAGGGAGCTGGCATTGGATGTGTGTTAATATATTCCCAAGGGAATAAATTTATCCTTTCCTGCAGACTAAATTTCCCTTGTACCAATAATGTAGTTGAATATGAATATTTACTATAAGGTTTTCGAAAAGAAATTGAAATGGACAATAAAAATATCAAAGTTTTAGGTGATTATGAGATTATAGTAAAACAATGCTATAAAAGCATTCATTGTGTATCTACTATTTTGAAAAATTACAGACAATAAGTATGGGACTTAGTTGAAAATTTCGATAATTTTTAATTAGATTCCATACCCCGCTCTCAAAATTTTGATGCCTATCTACTTGCTAATGTTGCATCAAGGCTTCTGCCAATTGAAATTTTTTCTCCAGAACGATTTTTAATTGAAATTATTTTTAAACCTTCAATTACCAACAATTTTCAAAATAGGAGATTATTTGATGACGGTGATCAAATCATAGATTTCTTGAATCTAGAAGATACTTTCAAAGAATCCATTATTGATGAAGATCAACACGCTGCTCAATTGTTATTATATTTTCTAGATAATAAAAAAAGTTAAAATTCAATTCCAAAATCTATAGTGTAATTAGAAAATTTATATGATTCTCAAAGTAGATTCAAAGATAGGCCAAATTTCAAAACAAATAGTTTCTCAATGCAATTTGAAGTTGTTAATCTAGGAATAGAAAAACAATATCCAAATATTAATTTGGGAAGTAATTATACATCTATTGAACGACCCAAATTTATTAAAATTTTCAAACAATACAAGGATGTTTCACCTGGAATTATTATTATTTGAAGGTTTATGATACTAAAATAATATAAAAACTAATTCCAATCAAATTTGATACTAAACCCTTTCAACAAAAACTAAGGAAAATGCATCATAGACTTGAGGGTCAGATCAAAGAAGAGCTTAATAAACTCTTAAAAGATCAGATTATTGATCTGGTAAGAAATTCACAATGGGTATCAAATTTAGTTCCAGTTCAAATGAAAAACAAAGATATTAGAATCTGCATTGATTTTCGAAATCTGAATAAATCATTTGAAAAATATAATTTTCCCGTTTCCACAATGGAACAATTTTTTCAATCAATTGCATGATCTGATATGTTCTCTCTTCTTGATAGATTCTATGGTTATAACTCTATTTTGGTTGCACCAGAAGATCAAATTAAAACCACTTTTCCAACCAAATGGGGTACATATGCTTATAAAAAAATGCCATTTGGATTAATCAATGTCGGAGCTATTTTTCAACAAGCCAAGGATATTGATTTCAATGGAATTATTAATAAATTCATGGTGATATATCTGGATGACATTACAATTTATTCTAAGAAAAAAATTCAACATGTTTATCATTTAATAAAGATATTTGAAAGATGTCGAAAATATGGAATCTTTTTAAATCCCCAAAAAGCTATATTTGTTGTCACTAAAGGTAAATTATTGAGGTTTATAGCTTCTAAAACAAGTATTGTGATTGATTTAGATAGAATCAAATCAATGTTGCAATTTTTTCTTCATCACAATAAAAAATCCATGCAATATTTCTTAGGAAAGATCCACTTTGTTCGAAGATTTTTTCCAAGTTTTGCTGAAACAATCAAACGAATGCAAGACATGATTAAAAATAATCATGTTTTTAAATGGGGACCATTAGAAAAATATGCTTTTGAAAAATTTAAAGAGGTTATTCCTACTGCTCCAATATTAATCAACCCAATTTTTGATAAAGAATTTGTATTATATACATTTTCATCTGATTTCATATATGCAACAATCCTCACTCAGAAAAATTCTGAAGATAGGAAAATTCCTATTTCTTTCATGAGTTCTGGCTTTTAGGGTGTCGAATTAAACTATCCAGAAATAGAAAAGAAAACTTATGTTTTTTATAAATTTGTGAAACACTTTAGACCTTTCTTTTTGAAATCTCATACTAAAGTGATAGTTCCCCACCCCATAGTTAGAAATTTGTTGGTTCAAAAAGATTTAGAAGAGAAAAGAGAAAATTGGATGAATGCATTGCAGGAATATGATTTATAAATTAAACCATCTCAATTCATCAAAGGACAGGGTCTATGTAAATTATTGGTCAAATAAGAAGGATATCACTCAGATGAAGGTAAAAATTATAATTAAGAAATAGGATGGTATAATGAATTTGTAATGAATCAAGAAGAAACACTTTAAATATGTATTCCAACAAATAAATGGTACGCAAATACAAAACATTTCTTAATTCATGGTACTGCTCCTGACCACTTATCAGTTAAACATAAAAGAGCTTTACATCTGAAATGTTCCAGATATCAGCTAATTGATGGCATTATTTTTAGAAAAAAATACGATGGTGTATTAATAAGATGCCTTGAGAAATTTGATGCAGAAAAAGTCTTAGTAGAGCTACATGACAAACCTTCTGGTGGGCATTTTGGCAGAGAAACCACTGCACATAAAATTTTATAAGCAAGCTATTACTGGACCACTCTATTGAAGGATTCTTATGCATACGCAAGGAAATGTCAATAATGTCAAATAATAGTAGGAAAAGAAAAAAGATTGGCTTTTCCTCTTCAACCTGTTGAAGTTGAAGGACCATTTGAGGAATGAGGATTAGATATAATTGGTGAGATTAATCCAACCTCTTCAAAATTACATAAATATATTTTTACAACCATTGATTATTTCACAAGATTGACTGAAGCAATTCATTAAAAAAAATTAACGATGAACATGTACGATCTTTCCTAGAAACCCATATTATCACAATGTTTGGAGTTCCAACATTTTTTGTGTTTGATAATGCTTCCTATTTATCTTCTCTTAAGATGACTGAATTTTTCCTATATAAGGGTATTAAGATCAAATTTTCTGATAACTACTGCCCTCAAGGTAATAATTTAGCAGAATCACAAACAAAAAATTGATTCAAATTCTAAAAAATACTATTCAAAATCAGCAAAGGAATTGGCATAACTAGTTATCTAATGCCCTATGGGATGATAGATTCAACCCTAAAATAGCATTATGTATTTTCCCATACTTTCTAATATATGGTAAAGAAGCCATATTGCCACCAAATATTTTCTTGCCATCTATTCAATTAGCTCAATCTATAAGGCATAATTCTATCAAAGACAGGGATGTTTGATTATATACTACGCTAAAATTGGAAGAGGAATGAAAAAAATCAAAAGGCAAATTTCATGAACATCAACAAATTATCAAAAAATGGTTTGATAAAAATTTAGCATCTGTTAGAGACTTTGATTTTGGTGACTTAGTTCTCAAATGCAATAAAATCCACGAGGAGAAAGGAAGACACACTAAATTTCAAAATCTTTGGATTGGTCCTTCAACTTACATTTTACAAACATTACGAGGCCAAGTAGAAAATTTGCCAGTAAATAGGAAAATTTTGAAAATATATTTTTCATAAGAAAAATCTTTCAAGATCATACGTAAATACTCTGTTTTACTAAAGGATGTTAGTATCCTAAAAATTGTTTTTTGTTTTGTTTTGTTTTTTTTTAATCAAATTTTTTATAGATACATTTTATTTTCTTCTATTTCTTCAGTTGTATATTTACAACTATGATTACATATTTCAAGAAGCATGTTTTTACCAATATATTATATTATTCTTCCAAATATATTAAAATTTAAGGATAAACTATTCTCAAAATATGAAGAATCCAGAAATGCTTGATATTAATTTAGTTCTTATATAAACCTTCAATAGTGAGAAAAATATTTCATTGATTATTTTATGTTATAAGAGTTCCATCATCTTCAAAAATTTAAAAAATAAACCAAATTCTCTAAAAAAATGAATAATACAATACAGAGTTTGAGTTTCTTTTAATACATCAAAGCATTTTCTATCAAAGCAACTCTCTAATACCCCACTTATGTCACTTAGCTATGTATGATAAATTTAAAAATTAGTCGTAAGCTATAAAGTGAAAACACGAAGTTTAAAATTGTTAAAAGAAGAATAAATAAACCCGTCGGGGCTATGAACACTTGCTAATAACGAGTCGATGTTTGTAATTCAACTAAAGGGGATATTTGCGCTCACAAAAGTGAAACAATTAAAGGTTTAAAGAGAGATAATTATAACACAAAGAAAAACAATACTTTAATAGTATTAAAATCATAAACTTAGTGTTTAAAAATTCAGATGATGATTAGATTACAAGGTTCTAAAGATATAAGTAACTTCATTATCTGACTCTTATTTCATAAAATTTTCATTTCTTACATTAGTACTTCTATTTTGATCATTTTTTTTGTTTTGTTAATCTATCAAATATCTCAGAGCTAAATCACAAATTAGAAGAAATTTCTATTTTTTTTATTGAACTATAAATATAAGTTTGACAAAGATAAATGCTTCTTCCAATGTCTCGCCATTTTTTGTTAGGATTACAACATCCTTATTTTATTTTTTGTACAAAGGAAAATAACAAAGGACCTATATAAAAAATTTCTTATCTTCCTTAAAAATGTTAATTTTTTTGAAAGAAATAAGAAAAAATTACAAAAAATAGCTTAATAAGTCAGAGCTCAAAATCTATTTTTTACAACAAAATTTCACATCCTCCTTCTAACTCTCCAACCTTCCAATTGCAGAGTCGGGCCAACTTTCTTTTTTCACTCTATGAAAATTTCAACCCCAACCTTCCAACTTCTAACCTCCTAACTATCATTCACCGTTCGAACTTTTGGTAGCTCCCGACTCCTGTGTAGTTAGGGTCAGAAGTGGTAAATCTCTTCACACAAATAAATCACCATCTAACTACCCGACTATCTGACTACCCAACTATTCAAATAAAATATTATTTTTCTTGATATGCGTAATTTTTTGTCAATTGTTTTTATTAATTCTCTATAAATTGATTTGAGGTTTGCTTTCCGATTTTCATGCTTAAACAATTTTTATTTGATTTCAACAATGAAATTCCTTTTCAAATGTCTCAATTTACGGAAGAGAACAATTGGCCAAATAACATGAAATTAGTGATCAACTCAGATGAATTACTTCACACATTTCTTGAATTTTTTTTTTTTTTTAATTATTATTATTATTATCAAAATTGATAAACTTCCCAACACATTTTAGTTTGCATGAAATTTCAACCTGTTAGGCTTGTTTCAGAAAGATTTGAATTATAAAAAAAAACCAAGTTTCAACGATTTTTTTTACTTAAAATTTTACTCTTTAAGGATTATTTATCATTATTTCATAATTTTTACCAGAGATAACTCATCTTTTCCGGTTTTTTTTGCAAGCCATAAAATGTGAAAGAAAGGAAAGGCACCTACTACGAAACAAGTGGTGGAGAAAATAAAAGGAAATATGAAAGAGGTAGAAAATATGGAACCAAAGGAATACAACCTCAACTATGATCTCATCTCCTTATCCACTTATAAAACTCAGAAAGCAGGTACGATGAAGTGGGAGGATATTTTTTTTTTTAGAATAGAGAAAGGTTGAAAGCTTCTAGGGCTTCTAATTCAAAGGATGATAATTTGGATGGAATTAGGGAAACAAAATTGCATCGAGTAGCTGCTAGGGCTAAAATATTCCCTTACTATGATATGTTTTCATGGATTTTGGCACATATTGACCTCCTAACACGCACTGTGTCAGACCATTACAAGAATGTTATAGCCTCCAGGAAGCCACTAGTCATTTATTCCATTTATAATCTCAATACCCCTTAAATAAATCTTGATATTGAATTCCTCAACAATTTACGAGATATTATTTTCAAGCCCTGTAAGGATAATTATGACAAAGTAATGTAAAAATAGTTGCGAGAAGAAGAGGAGGGATTTAAGCTCAGAGCTTCCAAGGAATATCCCATTTATATTTTTAAGAATCCCGTAATATTTGAGATAAAATTTTTAACCCAACTATATGGAAAAAAGGATCCAAAACATTGTAAAATGAAATGGATTCCCATTATCCATAGTATATTGAATGATGCAAAATGCCTAAATTGGGTTGATATTTTATCACAAAACATTTTTGATGCTTTGAAATTATCATTAGTTTCTCCTCCCAGTTAAAAAAATATTTTTTGTATGTTCTGCTTTTCTCATGGATATCATTATTGCCTCAGTCCCATTTACCCTGATGAAATGGAACTATCTTGCTGATCAACAACTACACATTCAGAACTATGCCCCAATCCTTTGGGTGTTAGGTCCCTACATTACTAGTATAGTCCCTTATTGTTGTTAGTGTAACCCCCTTATTTTTATTTTTGTACCCCTGTAACCCCCATATTGTTATTATTGTGCCATTAAATTATTATTATTAGGTCGGCTAGGATTACATTGTGGCCCCACTAGGATTACATTGTGGCTCCATGGACTCCTATATATAAAAAGGAGGTTTTGTCATTTGTATCATCCAACAATTGTTAATTTATGTAATGTATTAGAGGTTCCCCCCTCAAAGTGTTTTATTTCTAAGGCGTTGATCTCTCTTTTATTCTATTTTTGGAGCTAGTTTCACAACATTTGGTATGAGAGCTTTGGATTCTAGGGTTTTGCTGCTCCAAATAGGTCATCGTGGAATTTTCGCTATAAATTTTTTGATATAGAGGTTCATAAGTTGAAATTTTTAGGGTACGAAGCCAAAATCCTGAGGAACATCGTCACAAAATTTTAGAGCTTTTTTCGCATTATTTGTGGAGATATAGTTTGTGGAAGTTAGGGTGTTTTTAGGATCCCGAATTTCATCTCAAAGAGGTGATCGTGGGAAAATATTCATAACTCTCTCTCTAAGCATCGGATTGGAATGCTATAAAAAGTGGCCACAAGTACACGGACTATAGTTTCGTTTCTATCCATTTCAGAGATGAAGGAGGAAACACTGACACGTGGAAAGTCATACAAGTTCGCTCTACTGAACCAGTCCATAATTAGGTCATTGTGGGAGATTGGATATAACTTTGTATTGAAGAATCCAAATCAGGTCAGACCTGTAGCATTAGAAAGAGGATTTAGAGGGCTACCTCAAGGTAAAATTTTAGATATTGAATATCCAAAATCACAGAGATAATTCAGTTTCAATATAGAGCACCTCAAAAGAAATAAAAATGTGTGTATTTTTTTCCGAATTTCATAAGCCTTGTGTAAAAAATCAGTTTGAAGAGATTCCAAGGACCTATTGAGCATATATTTCAGTATTGGGTTCTGAAATTCCTCCTAAAAATAATTCAACACCCATTAAGCCTTCAAAATACTCTACTACGACTCATGAAGATGAAGAATTGCAACATGATCTATCAAAATTACAAAAGCAAGTGCACCAAATTTCGCTTTCGCAAAGAGCAGCAAAAAATGAAATGGAAGGTTTGGAGAAAGGTGTGGAAGTGAAGATGGATGGTTTGAAGAAATATGTGGAAGCTAAGATGGATGGCGTGGAAGCTAAGATGGAGGACATGGAAGAAAAAAAGAAAGACAACATGGAAAATGTGAAGAATGATCTAAAAGCAGACATGGAAGGTTTGACAAAGTTGATACAAGAAATGATTCCTAATGGTGAAAAGATAGTAGAGGAAACTCATGATGAGAACAAATAAATGTTAATCGTGATTTCATAAACTCTAATGTTGGATTGAAGAACCACCATATTCCAAAGATGGATATGAGGAAGTTTGATGGCAAGGATCCCGTAACATGGATACTACAGATGGAGCAATATTTTGATCTCAATAATGTGAAAAACACACAAAAGGTATGAATTGCAACTTTACATTTAGAACAAAATACATTTGTATAGTATCGATGGCTTTGCTCTCGTAAAAAAATTGTCACCTGGTAAATTTTTACGGAGGAAATGATAGCACATTATGAGGATACAAAGAGAAACACCTTCTTTAGCCAATTGATAAATCTCAAACAAAAGGGTTCAGTGGCGGAGCACATTGAGGACTTCCAAAAATTGAATATAAGGGTAATTGATATTCCAGAGGACCACATGATTGATGTCTTCATAGGGACATTAAAGAATAACATCCAACATGAAGTTTGCGTTTGGGAACCTGATTCATTGGAGTAGGTATTCAGGTTGGCAAGAAAAATTGAATGTAAAATTATGGCGACATTAAGGAAGCCTACCACTCACATCCATAAAGATGGAAGTGTTGCTACTCCTAGACTTCCACAACCAACAAGGTTGACACCACAACAATTGGAAGAAAAAAGAGCAAAAGGGCTTTGCTACAGTTGTGATATAAAATACACTAAAGGTCATAAGTGCGCTGAGAGGAAATTATTTTACATAGATTGTGAGAAGGAGGAAGAAAATGAAGATGAAACTTCAAAAGTAGAGGGTATACACCAGGAAGAAACCCTAAAAGAAGAAGAAATGAGTCCGACCATATCATGTAATGCATTGGCAAGAATTACCACTCCTCAAACTCTAAATATAGAAGGACATATCAAGAAGAAAAATGTGATAGTGTTGATTGATTTCGGGTAGTACCCATAATTTTATTCATTGTAAGGTAGCCAAGGAATTGAATTGTTTCCTATACCCAACACCAGAATGTTAAGTGATTGTTGCAAATGGAGGAACTATAAATTGCTCTGGAAAATTCCATAATATCAATCTAGCCATGGGGGAATATGTATTGAATAGTCCAATGCTTTCCATCCCAATGGGAGGTGCTGATGTTGTACTAGGAGTACAATGGTTACAATCTTTGGGGATGGTAGCTTTTAATTTTCAAGAACTTTTCTTGATTTTTTTTTCGAAAGGAAATGAAATTGAATTATGGGGTATCACAGGGAGGCCAAGAAAGATAATAAGCTCTAATGTAATTACAAAGCTTATGAAGAAATAACAATGGGGCGTAATTGCACAATTATGCTGACTAGAAGTTCTAACATCAAAATCATCTATTTCTCTAGATCTCCAAAATTTCTTGGACAATCATTCCAAGGTGCTTGATACTCCCAAAGGGCTCCCACCTATTTGTGATCATGATCATGCTATTCATTTGATTCCAGGAAGTGTTCCTCCAAACATTAGGCCTTACAAATATCCTTATGTCCAAAAGAGCGAAATTGAATGTATGATTGCAAAAATGTTAGAGGGTGGTATAATTCAACCTGGTCAAAGTTATTTCTCTGCTCCAGTAGTATTGGTGCACAAAAAAGATGGATCATGGTGCATGTGTCCGGATTATAGGGAACTGACAAATAAAACAAAGTTTAAACACCTTGAGGAGAAATAGAGATTGGAAAACCAAGAAATTTCTGTGATGAGAAAGAGGGCTAGAAAGCATAGTATTGAGAAAGCAGAGTTCAAAATAATGAAGGCATTGTGGGAAGGTCAAACTGTTTCTAGGTTTGAAATCCCAAGTAGTGTAGAACAATTTTTCACATGGACAGTTACAACCATCAGGAACGCTAAATTTGTCAGAGTAATCAATACCCACTTGAGAGCTAGTAATAGAAGACTTAGAGATCAAGTGGAGGACTTGGAGCAGCAGCTGAAATTGACTTAGGATGAGTTAAAGAACAAAGGTGCAGAATGACAATCATTAAAAAGTAAAAAGCTAAATCAAGTGAAAATTAAGAAGGAACCTCATGAAAACTGTGTTTTTCAGTTCATATGACTTTTTGATTTAATGAAACTAGTGTTATTTTGAGTTTTGGCACATTTATGGTTTTCATTTTGAAAAAAATTGGACAAAACTGCTCACTCAACAGTTTTGTTGTGCAAACAGTGTAAAAAGAGTGAAAAGCGCTACAAAACTGCTGTAGCAGCTTTTTTCACTCTTTCTCATAAATTTTTGAAGGGAAAAAGTATGAATTATGACCTAAAATTTCCAGGGAGGATTTATTAAGTGATAATGAAGATAATCCTGGAGAAAAGAAATCAAAATTTTGAAGAAAAAAGGTAAAAGAGGTGCACTACGAAAAGCGCTATGAAACTGTGTTGTTTTCGTAGCGTAGGAATATTTTAGCTCATTTGAACAATTTGATGGTGATTTTGGACATCTGGAACTTAGGGAGGATTTTGCGTAGGTGTTACTTTAGTTTCTAACAACAAATAATCTCAAAATGATGAGTTTATGATGGTCAGAGTGTCTCAAGGGTGCAAAGGACCCTATGCCTAGAAAACAGGGGACTGTTTCCTACTTTGATGGAGGTCAACATTATGTTCATTAAGATTTGGAGCTAATCTTCTAGATTCGACTAGGTGTTAATACATTTAGCAAAGAATGCAATCTAATTAAGATAAGGTTGTTATAGATAGGTGATTAAGAGTTTGAATCCTATTTGTAATAGGACTGTTTAGTGGATTAGCTGTCCTTTTGTAATAAATACCATGTCATATGGTTAGGCAAGGTGTCAAGAGTCAGTAGTTTGATGTATCTAGCTGTAGATAAGGTTATCTTATGTTGTAAATGATCTATAAATGATCAAGAAGTTGAATATGCATGGGTTGGACATTTTTAGCAAGATACTATGTTTATTGTAAGTGACTGGATTTCAGCTTAATACAGAGTTTTCTACTTAGCCAACTTGAGATTCATAAAGAGTTCTAGTGTGTTCTTGTTATAATTGCATCTTATTACTATCCTATGGCAGTGGTGTTTTTTTATGTTACTCATAATTCATATTTGATGCTCTGACTTCCTATATAGATAAACTGACTGTGTTTTTTACTGTTTCACATGTGTATCTCTTGACTAGAACTCTGATATGCCTTGAATTCCATGCTAAGTAGATTGTTTTTTTTTACTGAAACTATTTTGAATCCATAAGCCCAATGTGCACTTGCTAATGTGATTTGCAACCAGTATCTACCATTTATCTACTTAATACCCCACATAGAGTTAGCCATCTATATTTCTATAAAAAATAATTAACCCTTGAGAGAGCCCTCTTAGGTTGAGGAGGCTAAGCCTCAATCAAAAGTTTGGTTTGAAACAGTTACATGAGATTGATTTGATTAGCAACCTATCAGGTCCAATTTTGTGATAACATTTTGGTGCGTCTACCAAGAGTTTGAAGATTATATTTTCCCGAAATTTCGAAGCTGAACTTCTGAAGGTAGCAAGAGCTTAGGAAGATTTTCGAGGCTACATATACCTTGGTGACTCCATTCAGAATTTATATGATCAAAGGTGGCTTCAAGAAGGAGATACACGAGGAGTAATCCTGACCCAGATCCACCTACCATCCTGGACAATCCAAACACCATTTCTAGAGGTAGTAAAGGCATTTCTGAAATATCAGGTACTCCATCACACTCAAAATCCTTGTCCTCTTAAATTTTAAGAAGTCCTGAAGACAAAAGAGTTGATGATAAAATTCAGGAGGTTTTGTTTAGATCAGAAAGTGAAAAAGAGCTAATTGAAATTATCTTAGACTTGCATAAGAGAGGTATTGATACCTCATCTCTAGTAACACAGGAAGAAAAAGAAGAGTTTTGGGAAGCTGTTACTTCGGAGTTGTCATTGGAAAGGAGTCTTTAGATAAATTCAAAGAGCTTGAACCTTTTGAAGTATTGTTGAAAAGTAAAGCTGGTTTACGTCTTCCAAATTGGAGTTCAATTATAAGTGGACCAAAAATACCAAATAGTCCTCCTCATAACAGTTTTTCATCCTCTATTTCTACCATCCCTAAAACTACTACAGTCCCTCTAACCATGGCTAGAAATGTACCTCCTCCACCTGCTGCACCTGTTAGATATGCACCTCTCGTTCTGCCAACTGTCGTACATGAACGCCCTAGAAAATACGCTACTAGAATCAAAACATGGGGAAGTGATGAAGACATTACAGCAGAAGAACATGTGGACCAATTTAATGATTTTATAGATAGGGAAAAGGTTGATGACGAAGATGTTAAGTTGAGGTTGTTTTCTTACAGTTTTACTGGTGAAGTTAGGAAATGGTATAAATCCCTTACCCCTAGAAGTATTCATAATTGGAACGAGTTTGAAGATAATTTTATGAGAAAATGGGGAAATAGAACTAATCGAGTACAAGCCCTCACCGAGTATAGCACTTTGAAAAGTGCTGCTGATGAATCCATTCAAAAATTTTCAGAAAGGTTTAATAAGGTGTATGACTCTATTCCTTCCCATTTGAAACCACCACAAGCCTTAGCTCAGATGAGATATGCTGAAGCTTTTGATTATGATTTTTCTATACTACTGAGAGAAAGAGAGTCCCCTTCACTTGATGAAATGCAAAATGATGCAGTGAAGGTGGAGGTTAATTTGATAGCAGCTAAAAAGTCAAAAATGGGTAAGAATAAGTTGAAATAAGAAGATAAGCCTTCCTCCTTTACCTCCCAGGATAAGCTGGATTCAATGATGAAAATAATGGAAAAGTTGATGGATAGGTTGGCCCTTGGGAATACCTCTACTTCTTCTGCACAACATGAACCTCAATTTAAAAACCCTCAGTTTAGGAGACCTCAGAATCAGCAAATGCTAAGGGAAAACAAAAATCAACAGCATGATCCTCTAGTGAAACCTCTTTTCCAACAAAACTTGGTTGATGAAGAAGATGATCCTGAAATTCCTGAAGAGTCTATTCATTGTTTTGATGAGGAAATTTCTAGAATTTTGATATGAAAATGGAACTATTTGTAATGCTATGCAAAGTATCCATTTCCATATAATTTAGTGTGCAAAGTATTCTCCATGACTTGCAGGTTAAACCAAGTAGTTTTGGTAATTTTTTTGAGTTTTATGTGTGAGGATTTGTTATTTAAATTTGCTGTTTAATATATCACAGCAGAAATACACAGCAAGTAAAATTCACCATAGCATAACACAGCAAAATGTTGAGGCAGTTCACCCCTCCTGGGCTACATTTTCCAGTCCAAGGCTCCCCAATGGCATGTCCTTGCTCTATTAATTTGCTCAAAATGGTTACACAGTGAAAAATATGCCTAAACAAGCAAAAAAAACTGTGAATTCGACTTCAGAAGACATAAATAAGCTAAAAATGGCTTTTGTTTCACCTCAAACAGTGAAGTACAACCCAATACAGCTCCATCTCCCTGATGGCCCTGATGTCTCTTTCCTCTTCCCTGAAGAAAAAAATGCTAAAGAACGCCTCTGTTCACTCCACAACCTCTCCCAAACTCTCAAAAATTCTCCAGAAAGCCAAAATTGACTAAAATTTTATCTTGTTTGGTCGAAAATTGGGAAAATTATGACCCAAACAAGATTTTTCCCAGTAGCACTAGAAAACCTCCTCCAAAACTGGAGGAACTCCAGTTAGCTCCACCAAAAATGGTGGAAAGACAAGGATGGCGGAAACACACACTATTTTAGGTGTGAAATTAAATGCGATGATCAGTTAAAGAGCATGTTCACATGCTGAAAATATGGAAATTGTTTGTTGCTAGCGGATAAGGTTTTAAAGACCACGCCCATGGTCACGGGTTGAAGTCACATGTGGGAGGAGCTAGCACCATAGGGGCCTAAACCAAACTCTCCTCTAGTTTGCATGGGGCTTCGCCCTTTGTTCCGAATAGTGATCACATGGCGATGGGGCTGGTCCTGAGGGGCGAGCCCCCCAACCTTCCGCCCGTTCAAACATCTCCACGACCCGACTGTTCGTTCTTATGCTGCTTGACTCGCCCATACAACTAACGACTCGAGCCTCCATTTACATGGGCCAGACTTGGCCACTGTGAAAACTCATCTCCGCTACCGTGTTGGTCGGGTTGACCCTGCTTGAGGAGTCGGGTTGAGGGTTCGACCCTCATGACCTCCAATTTTCCACCACATTTTTAAACTAATGGCCTGGGGCCACGTGGCAGCCTCCGGGTAGGCCACATGGCACCCTCTGACAGGCCTATAAAAAATCAATTTTTTCCATACAATTTTTTTTTTTTGAAAATGACAAATTCTTTTGGTCAAAAAGTCTTGTTTTAGAGGTCACTAGACGAATTCAAACCTCAGTAACTTCCACATACGATATCGGATTTGAGCCCTGTTCATGGTACCAGAATTACAACAACGAGGCCTTTCTGGTCATTCAGATTGCAACCATTTCTGAGCACTTCCATTTTCGAGCATTTTTTTAACTTGGACATGATCACCTGATCACACCTCCCCATTGAGATGCTTTTGGACCCCAAAAGCTCTCTGAATTACAAAAATTGAATATGAAGAGACTAATTCTCCACTCTTCCAACCTTGAACCACTGAAATCTCCCTGATCTCATCAAATTGAGCTTCTCATAAAAAGAAAAATTCTTCCTTAAATCTGCTGACTGACTGTTGCTAACCTTGACTGCGTCATGATGCAAATTTTTGAAATTTGTAGAACAACAACTGAAATTTGCAGAAATCATACTTTTCCTACAATGGTCGACCTTCAAAGGAAACTGAAAATAAGATTCACCTTGCCAACTGTCCTTATGGAAATTTTTTGCTAAATGAGCCATGTACTTGTGTCGATTCCCGACCAAGTTTTCTCGCCATACCAATTTGCCATTCTGAAACCATCAATGACCCATGCTGAACACTATGTCCTCTTTGGTTGCATGTTTTTCCCTTTCTTGGATTCTTGCACCACTTTGCACCGACACTTTTGTCTCTGCACCGATCGACGCCAAAGACACCTTGTGCAACGCCTTGTGATCTTCTTCCAAAGACGACTTGCTTTCAGACTGAAACATATCATCATTTATATCAGCAATAACATGAAAAGGATTATGTACAAAATATTTTTTCTTAATCATCAACAAAGTCAAATTTTGACTTGCATTGACAAGCCTTTTCAACTGCCTTGCATTCACTAAAGAAGATGCTAGCTTCTTTCGATGTGCTCTCACAATAAACTCCTTGCTATCCTTGAAAAGATGATACTTGTTCTCATGGCGATGGAAGATCACTTTTTTTTTCATATAAGTAAGGACTACCCAACACCACACCTGTAATGTCAAGCGGTACCACATCTAATTCAACCATGTCATCATAATGAGCTGTTATGGTGAAGTGCAACATGCACTTCCTTGAAACTTGTAAATTAGCATCCTTGCATATCCATCCAAGTGGATATGGCTTTGGATGTGGAATTGTCTCAAGTTTCAGCTTCTTGACTAAGTCTTATGAGATGAGATTCTCTTGTGACCCATTGGAAATTATCCTCACATGAAACAACTCTATCCTCCTCTCTTCATTTGGAGCTTCTATGTGACAATTTAAAGTGCTAGAACTGGGATTTATTTCTTTGACAATCTCTTTCCTCTTTATGTTATTTAGTGCCAAATATATGCTTTTAGTTTCATCTCCTGGTTCAGAACCTAAGTCTTGTTCAACTATTGTAACCGTTTTTCCCTTTTCTTTGGCCTTATCTTTGGTTTTGAATTTTTTTGGCTTCAACTCTGGATGAAGTTTCCAACAAAATTCTTCATCGTGGCTTGTTTTGGAACAATTTTTAGAAAATAATTTTCCTTTTTCTTTCCTAGAGTTTGCATTTATTTTTCTCCCTTTGCCTTTAAATTTCCTATCCTCATTCCCATCAAAAGATTGTTTACCTCTAGCCTCTAAATGCGTGGCTTGGACACAAACCTCGTCTAGACTAGTAGGATTGAACCTAAGGATAGTATGTATAAGATAGCTGCGTCAACCACCTATATATTTCAGCAAAGTCTCTTGGCTATGCAAATAAATTCCAAGTAATAAAGCCCTTCATCTAAACTCTTGAGTGTAATCTTGAACACGTTGTCCCTTAAGTTGTCTAAAACTTTTCCAATTCATGATAGCCTTTTGTAAATGAGCCAATGGATAAAATTTTTGTTTAATTGCAGAAATAAATTCAGCCCATGATAAAGTGATCTTACCATTTTTTTAAATTTCATCCTTAGTCTTGGCTTCCCACCATACCAATGCTGCTCCTTCCATTCTAAAAGAGGCTAACTGAATCTTGGTGTTGTCTTCATGAAGGTTTTGTATCCTCAAGTAAACTTCCAACTGTCTTATCCAATTTTTGAGTTTCCCTGCATTGACCTCACCATTAAACATAGGCAACTAAAATTTAACATCAAGCTTTAAAAATGGACTTTTACCAGTGGTTTTGGACTTGTGAGATTGATTCACCGAAGTAGAGGATGACGATGTAGAGGAAGAGGATGAAGATGGGAATGGTGGATCACCATTACCTCCATGTCCTTTCTTTGACTTGTCATCACTTTTCTTTCCTCTTGAAGAACCCTCTCCTTCTTTCTGGTGTCTAGACCCTTCTCCTATAAGCCTGTCATTCCTTTCTTGGTAGAGTATCCTCACCATCTCTGTCATGTCCAAGAAAGCCTTTCGGAACACCCATTCCTCTTCTTTGGGATCAATGTATTTAGGAGCTTCTCCTTCTCTTTAAGACATGCTTGAGGCTTCTTCTATGGCTCTTGGAGGTGGCTCTCTGGCCCTTCTTGGTTGAGGATTACTTTGTGCACTAACCAAGTGTCCTTCCCCTCTCTTGAGTTTAAGCCTAGTAAGCATCAAAACTTGCAAACAATAAACTATATCTTTGCATAAGAAAAAATGCAGAGTAAAAATATAGCTCCTAATGCTCAAATCCTAAGCTCTGATACCATCTGATTTGAAAATGGAACTATTTGTAATGCTATGAAATGTATCCATTTCCATATAATTTGGTGTGCAAAGTATTCTCCACGACTTGCACATTAAACCAAGTAGTTTTGGTAATGTTTCTGAGTTTGATGTGTGAGGATGTGTTATTTAAATTTACTATTTAATATATCACATCAGAAATACACAACAAGTAAAATTCACCATAGCATAACACAACAAAATGTTGAGGCATTTCACACCTCCTGGGCTACATCTGCCAGTCCAAGGCTCCCCAATGGTATGTCCTTGCTCTATAAATTTGCTCAAAATGGTTACACAGTGAAAAATATGCCTAAATAAGAAAAAAAAGCCATGAATTTGGCTTCAGAAGACAGAAATTAGCTAAAAATGGATTTTGTTTCACCTCAAACAGTGAAGTACAACCCAATACAGCTCCATCTCCCTGATGGCCCTGATGGCTCTTTCCTCTTCCATGAAGCACAAATGGCTAAAGAACACCTCTATTCACTCTGAAACCTATCCCAAACTCTCCAAAATTCTCTAGAAAGCCAAAATTGACTAAAATTTCATCTTGTTTGGTCGAAAATTGAGAAAGTTATGACCCAAACAAGGTTTTTCCCAGTGGCACTAGAAAACCTCCTCCAAAATTGGAGGAAATCCAGTTAGCTCTACCAAAAAAGGCGGATAGACAAGGATGGCAGAACCACACGCTATTTTAGGGGTGACATTAAATGCGACGGTCAGTTAAAGAGCATGTTCACATGATGAAAATCTAGAAACTGTTTGTTGCTGGCGGATAAGGTTTTAAAGACCGCACCCATGGTCACGGGTCGAAGTCACATGTGGGAGGAGCTAGAACCATAAGGGCCTAAAACCAACTCTCTACCAATTTTCATTGGGCTTAGCCCTTGGTTTCGAACAATGATCACATGGCGATGGGGCTGGCCCTGAGGGGTTAGCCCCCCAACCTTTCGCCTCTTGAAACATCTCCACAACCCGACTGTTCGTTCTTATGCTGGCCGACTTGCCCATACAACTAACGACCCGAGCCTCCATTTACATGGGCCTGACTTTCCCGCTGTGCAAACTCATCTCCGCTGTCGTGTTGGTTGGGTCGACCCTACGCGAGGAGTTGGGTCGAGGGTTCGACCCTCATGACCTCCAATTTTCCACCACATTTTTAAACCAATGGCCTGGGGCCACGTGGCAGCCTCCGAGTAGGCCACATGACACCCTCTGATAGGCCTATAAAAACCTTATTAAAAATATATTTTTGCCATATAATTTTTTTTTTGAAAATGAAAAATTCTTTTGGTCAAAAAGTCCTGTTTTGGAGGTCACTAGACGAATTCAATCCTTAGTAACTTCCACATACGATATCGGATTTGAGTCTCATTTGCGGCACCATAATCGAAGTGACAAGGAATTGCCGGTCATTCAAATTGCAACCATTTCTGAGCACTTCCATTTTTGAGCATTTTTTCAACTTGGACATGATCACCTGATCAAATTTTCTTGACAAAAGAAGAACATGATCAATGAGACGAAAGTAATCATGGAGAGGAAACATTAGATTATCTAAAGGGGTATCAACATGCTATTTTTGAGATGCAAAAACAATACAATCTCAGAAATAGAAAAGTGCCTATTATTGCAAACAAAACAAAACCTAAGAAAGATATATCTAAGGTTTCTGATGGCAAGAAAGATGCTCCCAAGGTTGTTGAAGGTAAGAAAGATACACGAGCTGTTCCTTGTATCAAAGAAGCTGAAAAATCTATTTCAGTTTTCAGCCTTGAGAATGAAATTTCTAAGATTAAAATATCAGTCCCTTTTGCTGAGATTCTCAAGGTAAATGAATATAGAAGCATGATTGTAAAAATGTTTAATTCACAACCAAGAGCTGCTGATATCCTGAATGTATTAGAAGATCATCCAACCATATACTTGGGTCCAAGACCAGAAGATGAAAAAAATGAGGAGGTGCCTCTTTTTTATGTGAGCCTTAGCATTCACGACATGACATTGCATAATGCTATGTTGGATTCAGTGGCCTCTCACAATCTTATGCCCAAAATAATCATGGAAAGAATGGGGTTAGAAATAACTAGGCCATATAAAGACTTGTTTTATTTCGATTCGAAAAGAGTTCAATGCATTGGTTTAATCAAGGATGTTGTTGTTGGTTTAACACAAATTCATGCTAAAACTATGGTCATGGAAATCTTGGTAGCAAACATTCCATCAAAGTTTGGTATGCTGTTGTCAAGGTCATGGGCAGTGAAAATCAAAGGTACAATGTAGATGGACCTTAATTATGCTACCATTCCTGTTTTTGGTGAGCAAAGAAGATTGTATTGAGAGACAGGAATGGCCTACATGGTGAGTAGTAAAGAAAAACCCCAAACTTTTCCAATTTATGCTCTTGATACTGAACTTGGTTCTGCTATTCTTTTCAATGAGTTGACTAATGAAGCAGAAGAGGAAAGGAAAGCAAAAAATCAGAGTTCTGAAATTCAGCAGTCTGAAAATCAGCAAACAGAAGATCATAAAATCAGTGATAAAGAGGTGGAAGGTTGGTGGTCGTTACATTTTGATGGATCAACAGGCAGAGAAGGATCAGGAGCAGGGATTTGGATCAGGAGCAGGGATTTGGATCACAAGACCAAGTGATGAGAGTAAGTTCTTTTCCTATAAATTAAACTTTGATTGCACAAATAACATGGCTGAGTATGAATCCTTGATTTTGGGCCTAGAGTTTTTGGAAGGAATGAATGCTCAAAACATTTCTGTTTTTGGAGATTCAAAGTTAGTCATTAAATAGGTTGAAGGTGTTTATAAAACAAAAGATGTAAGGATGAGGCCATATAGGAACTTATTTTTGGACATGTTGGAAAACTTTCAAGCTTATTCATTCATGGTCAAAACTAGAGAACAAAACTCTATTGCTGATTCCATTGTTGTCTCTGTAAGTATTTTAATTATTCTTATGCATTCCACAGAAAAATATGAGGTTGAGATTCACCATAGACCAGCTATCCTTGTTAATATTACTCATTGGCAAGTTTTTGAGGATGATCAATAAGTGAAGAACTTTATTGAGTTGAAAGAAGAGTTTGAAAATATACAAGTAGATCAACAAAATATTCTTGCTGAGTCTAAAGGGAAATTTGAAGTTTTGCAACTAAAGAACAATTCTATACCAAAGGGACTCATACCTCTTGATTTTTTTTTTGATCAGAATGATGTTTTTAAACACCTAAGATACAAGCTGATGATGAAGAAATTAAGAGATGTAACCTTGGTACAGTAGCTATGCCCAAAATGATTAAACTTTCAAAGTTTCTTTCAGCTGATATGAAGTTTAAGTATATTGAAATTATGAAGAGATTTATAGATGTGTTTTCTTGGAATTATGCTAATTTGAAAGAATATGACCCCACTATTATTCAACATACTATTCCCATAAAAGAAAATGAAAAGCCTTTTAAGTAGAAGTTAAGGAGGATCAATCCACTTCTCATGCCTTTGATTGAGAAGGAGATAAAAAAACTCTTTGATGCCAAAATCATTGTCACAATCAAATTTTCAAATTGGCTTGAAAACCTGGTTCCAGTTAGGAAAAAGAGTGGAGAAATTAGAATATGTATTGACTTCAGAAATTTGAATAAAGCCTCTCTGAAGGAAAATTATCCTCTCTCGAAGATGGACCAAATTTTGAAAAATATTGTTGGTTCTCAGAGAATGTCTATGCTTGATGGTTTTTTAGGTTATAATAATATCTGTGTACATCCCAATGATAAGGAAAAAACAATCTTTACTACACCATGGGGTACTTTCATGTATGCCAAGATTCCATTTGGTCTCATGAATGCAGGAGCTACTTTTTAGAGGGCAATGGATATTGATTTTTCTGAAGAGAAGGAAAATATGGTGGTTGTTTATATTGATGACATAACAGTCTTATCAAGGAGGGAAGAAGATCACTTGAAACACCTAGAAAGAATTCTTCTAAAGTGTAGAAGGTGTGGCATCTCTCTAAATCCCACCAAAAGTATTTTTTCTTTAACTTTAGGTAAATTACTTGGAAATATTATTTCTAAAGACGGGATTAAGATTGATCCAAATAGGGTCAATGCAATTCAGAAGGCGGATTTTCCAAGAAGCAGGAAGGAGATTCAATCTTTACTTGGAAAGGTAAATTTTGTAAGGCGATTTATTCCTAATTTTGCTGAGATTGTGAAGGACATAACAAGGATACTGAAGAAGGGAGTTGACATTAAGTGGACAACAGAAGCAAGACACTCATTTGAGGAGATAAAAAGGGAACTTACCCAAGCACCGGTATTGATCAGTCTAGATTTCTCAAAATAATCTCTGGTTTTTACTTTCGCATCGGAAAATACTAATGCTGGAGTTCTGCTACAAAAGGGACAACAAGGTATTGAGCAGCCTATTTCTTTCTTTAGTAGGACATTATCCAACTCTGAGCTAAAATATAATATCTTAGAGAAGCAGGCTTATGCCTTGGTGAAGGCTATTGAAGATTTCAGAATTTATTTATGCATTCTCATATTGTGGCTTTTGTTCCTAATACTGTTGTAAAAGACATCCTCACTCAAGCCAATCCTGATGGTAAGAGGGGAAAATGGATTGCTAAATTGCTGGAGTATGATATAGAGATTAAGCCAACAAAATTGGGCAAAGGGAAAGGCTTAGCAAAGCTGATGGCGCAGTCAAACTTTGACTGTCTTGACATAAATTTAATTGCAGAAATATCAGAAAATTCAGATGAGGAAGAAGAACTAGTCCCTATTGAAGAAGAATACATCACTTCAGATTGGTACAAAGAGGTTGTCTTTGTCCTACAACATCGTAAAGCACCTACTAATCTAACGAAGTCTAAGGCAAGGTTTGTTAAGCTAAAATTTTTGAGATATTTTATTTTTGATAGAAATCTGTTTTGGAAGGATACTGACAGAATTTTGCTGGAAGAGGAGGCCGATAAAGTAATTGAGGAGTTTCAAAAAGGAGATTGTGGAGATCATCATTATTGGAATGCCACAATGAACAAGATTCTTAGAGCAGGGTATTATTGGCCTACAATGTTTAAGGATGTCTACAAAAATATTGCTGCCTGCCATGAACGCCAAATTTTCGAGGGTAAGAAGAAGCTTGTACCTTTACCTTTAATGCCTATCTATGTGGAAGCACCATTTCAGTAGTGGGGGCTAGATTTTATTGGAGAGATTCATCCATCATCATCAGGTCAGCATCGCTGGATTCTCACAATGACTGATTACTTCACCAAATGGATTGAAGCAATGCTAATAAGGTAAGAAAATGATTTTGTGATTATTTATTTTTTAGAAAATAATATCTTGTCTAGATTTGGTTGCCCCATGAAGATTATAATTGATAATGCACGGGCATCGAAGTCTAAAAAGATGATCAATTTCTGTCATCAATATCATATTACTCTTGGGAATTCTACTGCATACTATCCATAAGGGAATGGTATTGTTGAATCTTCCAACAAGAGCCTTGCGAGGATCATTAAAAAGGTGTTGCAGGAGAATAAGAAGGCTTGGAATTTGAAGCTGAAATATGCCTTATGGGCTGATAGGATATGCACAAAAAGTTCAATTGGAACATCACCATATAAATTGGTATATGGGGCTAAGGCTAATTTTCCTACATCTCTAGGGGTACCTGTCATGAAGCCGATTCAACGGTTAGAAGAGGAACCAAATGAAGTCCAGAGGAGAATAAATCAGCTAATAGCTCTGTAGGAGAAGAGATGAAGTTTATAACAACAATCAACAATCTCAAAACATAATCAAGTGGACATTTGATAAGAAGATCAAGGAGGAAAGTTTTCAAATTCAGGATGAAGTGCTGAAATGGCAAGCCAAAATTGAAGAGAAAGGAAAACATGGTAAGTTCGAGAACTTGTGGAAAGGTCCTTTCAAGATAGCTACTTTCCATGGGAACAATACTTACATACTGCAGGAGATGGATGGACAATCATATGCTAGAGGACCTGTCAATGGCAGGTTTTTAAAGCATTACTCTTCCTGAAATATGATTGATCATTCATGTCATTGTACATATTCCATGTTATGAGTTTTTTCGTCTAATAATGACAAGCTAAATAAGCAAGCTTGAGCCTGAGGTGAAGGCCATTAGAGCTTGAGGAGAAAGCTTGGAAATTTCAAAGTTTTTCTGTTTTGGTCAAGAAAATGGATAGCAGCATTGGAACTACTGGTTCTTGGTGTACCACAGGGGCACACTATCCTAAGTGGAGCCACTGTTATCACCCAAAAATTGTCAAAACATCAGTGTGTCATGTTTGTTTTTGGTCATGGTTCAAATTAGGTTTAGAAGTAAAATTAGGATTTGGTTAAGGGTAGGTTAGATTTTTATAAGTTCAAAGGTCATCATTGAGTCAAATAAAGTCTTTTAAAGGTCCACTCATTGTCGAATATCCATAATTTCCATTTAGGAGTCATTCCATAAAGTTTCAGGTCAAAATTCTGCAATTAGCCAAGAATGCATGTTTTTGTAGCGCTACTAGTTCAAAAAAGTTGATTTGTGCTACGAAAGCACTAATAGTTTCGTAGCGCAAATTGGGAAAAATACACTGCTAGCGCTACAAAAATGCAGTTTATTAACTGTCTTGTCATTCAAGCTAAAATTTGTCAGAATCCGTTGGGAAATGATAGGTTAGTGGTATGATGAGTCAGTTAGTGATGAGATTCAATGTACTTACCCATCTTGCAGTAATCATTGTCATGATAGGGTATGAATGAGGCATCGTTCAGTTATGATATGACATTTCAAATTCAAAATATTGGCTAATTTAGTCATTCTCATTTCATTTTCTTCCATACGAGTGTTTGAGCTCTGAAGTAGTCAAGCCAAACCTGTGGCTGTTCCATACAAAGGTTATCTTCACCCTAATCAAGCAAGGCTATTTCATATACTCAAGCGAGGCAGATATATCCTAATCAAGTGAGGTTGTTTCATATATTCAAGCGAGGATGTTTCATATATTCAAGTGAAGCTGACAGGTTTTTCTGAGAAGCATGGCAGAGGAAAAGAAAGTTCGCAGAGGGGGACATTGCTTAAGATATGAGCCTAAAAATATGAAGGCCATTGTTGAAGACCCAGTAGTGATGGAGGCATTCAACAAGGTAGGTTGTCTTCGGTTTTGTGAAGAGCTGTAGGGTTTCCACACACATGTGTGTAAAAAAATTGTCTTACACTTCAATGGAACAACTACCAAGGTTGGGATGCTAAGTGTGCCAATTACACCAGAAATTATTGCTACTGTGACAGAAATACAAATGCGACAAGAAACTTGTTTCAAAGGTTTCAAATTTGATATGGAGCCATGCAAGGAATTCATGAAGCCTTATTATGCAGATATGGACCTAAATAATGCAATCCCTGGAAGCTGCATCAAAGACACTTATGCAAAGCAGCTGCTCAACATACATAGATATTTTACATGTGAAGGCAGGTATCATAAGGTCTACACATATCATTTGATGCTGCTTCTGCATTTCATAGGTAAAATTTCACTTGATTTTCCCTTTCACTTACATAGGAGTCTTGCTAAAATGGCTGATAAAGTACAAGCCAAATCTGAAGGTTGTGAAACATCTCTGTTTCATCATGGTTTGATGAAGTTGTTGATTTTGAATGAGCTTCAGAATATAGGTAGGGACTGGTCATCCTTTTTTTTTATAAATGGTTTTGAATTGGAAGCATTAACTCCTTCTAGAAGCCCTAAAACTAAAGGAAATTCATTACCAATGGTAGTAGAGTCTAGTCAACTTGTAGTTGCAAAATCGAAGGAATTTGTAAAACTGAAGCCAAGGAAACAAGTGGAGAAAAGGACAGAGTAGACACAAGTGCTTGATACTCCAACTCCATTACCTGCAAAATAAAGGTGAAATATTTTCAAAGAGGCAAAACAGAAACAAGATGTTAGCAGGTAGGAAATCATAAGAGTAACAAGAAGCCAAGCAGTGGCATTAAAGGGAAAAACAATTGCTACAGTTACAGAGGACAACCCAGTGATAAAGGGAAACTTAGTTGACATCCTGCATGTAGTTGACATAGAGGAGACACCTATTGTGCAAGCTGACTTCATTGGAGAAGATGAGCACAAACAGAAAAAATCTAAGTCTGTAAAGAAGCTTGATTTTGAGGGTGAAAATGCAGCTTTTATCTTTCAAGCTAGAAAGCCTTTAACTAGGCATGCTAAGAAACTTAAGGAAGGCAGAAAGGAAGTTCAAGAAGCTATTGAAATAGCTAAATCCCCTGAAGAAGTGGTTGATCTCTCAACCCCTGTAGAGAAGCATACAATCATTAGAACAACAAAGACAGAAGAAGAAGTGACAAAGAAAGCAGAGTTTAAACATATTGAAGGGAAATTGAGGTTGGAAAACCAAGAAATTTATGTGATGAGAAAGAGGGATAGAAATCATAGCATTGAGAAAGCAGAGTTCAAAAGAATGAAGGCATTGTGGGAAGGTCAAACTGTTTCTAGGTTTGAAACTCCAAGCAGTGTAGAACAATTTTTCACATGGAAAGTTCCAGCCATCAAGGAAGCTAAATTTGTTAGAGTAATCAATACCCACTTGAGAGCCAGTAATAGAATACTTAGAGTTCAAGTGGAGGACTTGGAAAAAAAACTGAAATTGACTTAGGATGAGTTAAGGAACAAAGGTGCAAAATGACAATCATTAAAAAGTCAAAATCTAAATCAAGTGAAAATTAAGAAGGAACCTCATGAAAACTATGTTTTTCAGTTCATATGACATTTTGATTTAATTAAAGAAGTGTTATTTTGAGTTTTGGCACATTTATGGTTTTAATTTTGAAAAAAATTGGACAAAAATTCTCACTCAGCAGTTTCGTAGCGCAAACAGTGTAAAAAGAGTGAAAAGTGCTACGAAATCACTGTAGCAACTTTTTTCACTCTTTCTCATAAATTTTTGAAGGGAAAAAGTATGAATTATGACCTAAAATTTCTAGGGAGGATGTATTAAATGATAATGAAGATAATCCTGGAGGAAAGAAATCAAAATTTTGAAGGAAAAAAAGGTAAAAGAGTTGCGCTATGAAAAGCGCTACGAAACTGTGTTGTTTTCGTAGCACGAGACTATTTCAGCTCATTTGAACAAATTTGTGATGATTTTGGACAGCTGGAACTTAGGGAGGATTTTGGGCAGGTGTTACTTCAATTTGTAACAAAAAATAATCTCTAAATGATGAGTTTATAATGGTCAGAGTGTCTCAAGAGTGCAAAGGACCCTATCCCTAGAAAACAGGGGACTGTTTCCTACTTTGATGGAGGTCAGCATTATGGTCATTAAGATTTGGAGCTAATCATCTAGATTCGACCAGGTGTTAATAAATTTAGCAAAGAATGTAATCTAATTAAGATAAGGTTGTTATAGATATGTGATTAAGAGTTTGAATCCTATTTGTAATAGGACTGTTTAGTGGATTAGCTGTCCTTTTGTAGTAAATAGCATGTCATATGGTTAGGCAAGGTGTCAAGAGTCAGGAGTTCGATGTATCTAGCTGTAGATAAGGTTACCTTATGTTTTAAATGATCTATAAATGATCAATAAGTGGATTATGCATGGGTTGGACATTTTTAGCAAGAGACTGTGTTTATTGTAATTGACTGGTTTTCAGCTTAATACAAAGTTTTCTACTTAGCCAACTTGAGATTCATAAAGAGTTCTAGAGTGTTCTTGTTCTAATTGCATCTTATTACTATCATATGGCAGTGTTGTTTTTTATGTTATTTAGAATTCATCTTTGATGCTCTGACTTCCTATATAGATAAACTGACTATTTTTTTTACTGTTTCACATGTGTATCTCTTGACTAGAACTCTGATATGCCTTGAATTCCATGCTAAGTAGATTGTTTGGTTTTACTGAAACTATTTTGACTCCATAAGCCCAATTTTCACTTGCTGATGTGATTTTCAACCAGTATCTATCATTTATCTACTTAATACCCCACATAGAGTTAGCCATCTATATTTCTATCAAAAATCATTAACCCTTGAGAGAGCCCTCTTAGGGTGAGGAGGTTAAGCCTCAAACGAAAGATTGGTTTGAAATAGTTACATGAGATTGATTTTATTAGCAGCCTATCAGGTCCAATTTTATGATAACAACAGTGAGGTTGGATGTCATCTCTTACCCAGATACATTCCTAAGAGACTTTCTCTCAGGGAAGTAGCAAATCAAGTTTCTATGTATGGACATGCTCAGAAATTGAGTAAATTGAAAAAGAAAATTTGACGTATCTTTCCAATTAAATTTGGAAAAATAAACATTAGAGACAAGGGACACACGTTCAAGGAAGCAATAGAGCTACACGATATTTTGCTTTATTCTTTATCCCATTATGAATATGACCCTGATGGAATCATTGAAAATCATTATATAACAATAAGCTATGTGAAAATATTCATTCATTAGGATCCTCCTTTCGATGAAGTTTTCATAGCCATTGATGATTTCGTATAGGCTTGTGAAAGAGGAAAACTCTTAGATGTTGAAGCAAGAGAAAAATTACAAGAATTAAGGGAAAATGTTTTTCAAGGATTCTTAAGGGATACAAGTCTCCATGTAAATGTCTCTATAGAAGAACTATTTTTTTTTTAGTTCTTTCAATTTTATTTTAAACATATTACTTCATATCCTTCCTCTATTTCTCAAGAAAAGCAAGGAATCCAAACTGAAAAAATAACAAATGTATCTATTACAGGGGAGGAAGCATTCACATGGACATAAATAGAGAAATATCAACATAACACAAAAGATGTTACAACTACAGAGGTTCATGATAAAAATCAAGAAGACCCAAAAAAAATGAATTCAACAAGAAAGCAACGGTACATGATCATGATATCATTGTTATCAATTATCTCGAAGACACTGAGAAGAAACAGTTAGAGAACATCAGAAGTCAAGAAATGAAAATTGATGTAGAAAAAGATAAACAAATATATGATGATATTTTTCTAAGAAGGATAGAGAGGCATTGGAACGAAAAACAAACAGTAATAAATCTTCAGCCATTCAGACATATCCTAATACTTATGTGACACTTATTTCCACTAATATTCCTTAGGAATCTTTTTTTTTTAAGCCTGTTTCTGAATTAGAAATAAATTTTGATACTATTCCTTCTCTCACAACATACTTCTTTAAATCCCAGACCAAGTCAATGGTTATAAAAACAAAGAAAATAAAGTTGATTCCTTAGAAAATGGTATTGAATACGGTTGACAAGCTCGGGGTGATGTTAAGGAGAAGGCCAAAGAATCTTCACAGGGGTTGGGTGATTCTATAAATTATAGTCAATGTCATATCAATGAGCTTGCAACATCACATGAAGATAGTTTATAAAAAATTAAGGCATTGGAAAAATAGTTGGAAAAGAGAATTATTTAATGAGGATAACTAGCAAGAGTATTATGCTATTCTTGTCCAAGGTTTTACAATAGAAAGGGGAAATCTTCAGAGTCAATTCCAAATGGAATTGAATTAATTAAAATCAAAACATGCTCAACACAACTAAGATTTGAAGGAATCCTATGATAATCAAACTCGAATATTGAAAGAAGAATATGCAAGCAATACTGAAATAATGACCACAAATCTAAAAGAGTAGGCAAACTCTCTTCAGTCTCAACTCAATCAACATCAAGGAGCAATTCAAAGTGTAGAAATGTTCAAGGAGAAGTAATTACAAATCAGTTTAATTTTAAGAAAGGATCAATCCAAGTTTTATAAGTGCATGGATAAAATCTCAATATTTTATCAAGAAATTCTAAATCTTATTGAAAGGATTGATTCCTTAATATACGAGGATAAATACATCAAAATCATATTTTTGTCCATCCTAGACTGGGAAAGGAATTACATTCTGAACTAATTCCAAAAGTTTCTAAAAAATATAGAAGACTGATGTATGCATATTTAAGCCACAAGGAAATAAAAGTTAAGGAAGTTAGAGAATAGGAAAAAAATTCCCAAGGACAATGATTGGTAATATGGGAAAAGGGAACTTAATTTATTGAAGAATTTGTTCTTATAGGTTCAAATCCATTAAAATAAGTTATCCAAGGAGAATTGAAGCAACCATCAGAAGAAATCATTATCAGAGATCAAAAGGAAATAAGCGAGATCAAAATATGGACACAACAGACTTTTCAGAAATTCCTGTAGTCCTTTCAAACAAATCAAGCTTATCTCTAAGTTTGGGAACATATATCAAAAGAGAAAGAGAGCTATTTGAAGCTTACTTTCATATTGTCAGGTCAACGTAAATCATTTTCATCTAATTCATTTCTCAGTTGTTACTCAGGTGTACTCAGAATGGCTGAATAACATTCAAATTCATGCACCACATATGTTACTCAACGTGGAAGATAAAGACTTCGAGGAAGAGGAAGGAAGATAAACGACTAGTCAAATTTTTAGGGGACACAAATTTAAAAAGTTCAAACTTTTATTTTTAGAATTTTTTTATTTTTTATAGAAAATATTTATGATTTTCTAAGTTTTTATTTGTCAAATAGACTTGTCTTGTTTTTAAAGTATTTATACGGCCTCATACGTTGGAGTAATCGTCAAGCAATTACGAAGACTATTTAGTCAATTTAGTGTTCTAAATTGTTAACATTAATTATCAACCAGGATTTGTAACTTTGATGAAGTGTGGTGCACTATATGTGCCTAAGTGTCCCTTTTCTTACTTCGTTGTTTTGATGTTTTATTGTTGTTTTGGGGTTTTGTGTTTTGATCCTTAGTGTTCTACTCTAAACTAGAAAGATGAGATTAAATCTAATTAAAAGGAAGAAAGGAAACATTATGAAATTAGTTAATCTTCTATGAAAGAAAACAGAGTTTTATTGGACAAATTTTGAAGTCTAATTTCTAATCAAGAAGAGATAAAACAAGTGTTTTAACAAGTAAACCTAATCCATGGATCTTACAACTCAATTGAGATTTCAAGAAATGAAAACAAGGAAAGAATTTGATAACTCAAAAATTTGCATTTGAATCTAATCATTTAGCCATTCTTGCACATTATATTCAAATTCAAGTTCAATTAGAATGTATTTTAAAGAGATTAATTGCAATAGAATGAGGATCTTCTATCTAAAAACTGATTAAGTGAATAACCAACTGAGTCACACCCAATTCTGAAGTCTTCACTTCTTGGCATGGCTCTCAGATAAATCCATTATTCCCTTAATTTCAATAAGCAAATGACAGGAAATAAAATGCTGGACAATTACTGTATCTATAAGTCACTAACAATTTTAATTTAAGATTTAAATGGTCTTTGCTTGGTTGAGCACAGTAACGGTTAACTATGAAATACAAGAAATAAAATCTAGGCAATCACGGTTCTTATAAGTCACTTATCTATTATCCAATAGATTTTACTCAGTTAGATCTAACAATTCCAAATTATGAAAGCAATGACAGAAATAAAACCTAAACAATCACTGCACCTATAAGTCACTTTATCTATTCATCAACAGATTTTACTCAATTGGATACATTAATTTCAAATTATGAAAACAATAATTTGAGAAAAAAGCAAAGAGAAATGCTAAACAGAAACTGAAATAAACTTAGCTAAAAAACATAAAAAACCTCCTTAGATAGTAGGGGCCCTATACTACCAATTCAGTGAAATCCCTTAGCTCCTTGAAGATGTAATCAAAACAACATCAAAGACTGATCTCCCTTTATTAAAACAAAGTTTGATAAAACAGAGTATCACTGTAATTCTGAATTATGCTATTAACCGTCCTCCTCTTTGGTTCTACAGAACTTAATTTATATGCAAATTACATAACTAACTTCGAATAGAAATAGCTATAGGTGTAATATTCAAATTATAATTGAATTGGGACTCTTAGGACTCATGATTTGCTGCGGAGCAAATCAAGAGTCCTAATTCTTGTAGAAAACCGTCTTTTTGACTTTCGCTTTGACTATTGGATTAGGATCTTCCAACTGTCGATTCAATCCTCGTGGATAGGAAGAAATCATGTAGGAAATATTCTGGAACTACCCATGTAAGCCTTTTCTTCAATTGACACCTGCATCATACTCAATCACAAAAATGGCTGTGGAATGCCCGACCAGCTACGGAATGCCTGTATTATGTGGCTAAACCATACAAAATGATTTAAAACAGAAAAAACCACGAAAATACAACATGTTAATCATTTGTATGTAACCTTTAAGCAATTCTAATCATTCTTCATTTATTTTAGGCTTATGAAGTGATGAAAGAGTGATGAAATGAAGTGATGGTTTGTAAAAGAGAAGGAAATTCTAGGGCTCAACATACCCCCGCTACAAAACCATTGCATGTCCTCATGCAATTTCATCAAAACTTACTCCATGTGCTCTGACACTTCTGCTAAAACATCCAGTCTTATTTTTTTGCTTCTTTTGGTAGTTAGTGTCATTCTGGGATTCTTCATGAGTAATTTGAGCCTGAGATTTATGAGAGCTTTGTTCAATTTATTATCCCTCTTCTTTAGTTTCCTGTTTTCTTTATGCAGTGTTCCCATTTGAAAAATGAGAGTATTATTCATGGCATTTTTCAATTTAACTTGTTCTCGCAAGATCTCATTCTCATTCTTAATGTGTTTGTTCAGTATCTCCAATTCATAATTATCTTTCTTTAGGGTTTCTATTGGAGGTTCTTGTGGACTGAGGGATATTTCTTGATTCTCTGAGGCCTTCCTTTCTAGGGATTCCACATAATCATATATTTGCTGTTGAGCTGGGTCTATATTAGGATTTCTTCTGCTAGGGTCTTCTTCAAACTAATGTAGAGGAGAGTTTTGAGGACTAAGTATAGGAGATCTATCAGTTGGTGTTTGAACTGAGATTTCTTCATCCTCAACATTTATAATTCTTGCTTCCTTAACCAATGTATTTTTCATTATTCCTCCGAGTCTAGAAATCCTCCTTAACTTTGGTGGATTTTCATTTTCTTCATCAGTATGTTCACTTTTTATCTTTTTATCTTTTCTTTTGACCCTAATCTGTTTTTTAATCTCTGTCAACTTTTCAGAGATCAATTCTTCATCCTCTTTCTGTGGTGGTGTATCATGTTTATTTTCAACAACTTTATAAGTTTTTCTTCTTCTGCTTCTCCTAATATTTTCTTCTTTAGGTGATGTTTCTTCACGTTATTGAAAATGATTTCTTACTAGAAATTCTTCCCAGTTATCTCCTATTTTCTCCTGGTGGAATTCAATCAACATCTTTATTAAACCATGGGGGTGTGGAGTGGTTTCTAAAAATTGAACTATCTTTTGAACATTGGAAGCCATTATTTTCAAGCTATTGAGTAAAAATAAAGGTAGATTTATCTCACCATCATCTAAGAAATTCATTAATAACCTGATATGGTAAACATACATTGTCCCGAATCTACCTTCACATGTTATAAATTTTTGCAAAAATAATATGTTTCTCCATCTACTTTTTAAAGCTATGCTTGGAATTCCCTTTCTAAATATTGTAATATCCATACCTGGATTCTTCAGTATCTGCTTCCAAGAATCATTATGAAACTCCTTATTCTTAAACCATCATTCTCCTTGTCTTGGCAGTTCTGTGGCCTCGGCTACAAATGATTCTGTTATGGTGAATTTAATGTCTCCAATTTCCACTTCTGTTCCATCAAATGATCTAGCAAATGATTTTGTAATCTCTTTGTGGAAGCCATTGAATTTTTCTACAAAACTTAACCACCCAACTTGCTGTAATAGCCCTTTGACTTGTGGGTATCCTTCCAGATACTTGACTCCAATTGGTTCTGTTCTTATAATTAACCCCATTTCTTTCTCTGTATAGATTATTTTCCTTTTTTGGCTGTAGGGTCTGATGCTCTATTTCTGAACCTGTCTCTTTGTGGCTGAAGATGGAGTAGCTGCAGAATGATGCTTCACCCTTAGAGTTACCTCTCTGTACTTAAAAATAGATTGGCTGCAGAGTGTGATGGAGGTGATCGAATGATGGAGATAGTCAAGTTGTAGGTTTTGATATAGAATGAAATGGCTAAGGATCTGCGGAAGGATTTATTATTATTTTCTGAATCATAAGTGAATGATACGATCTTAGAGAGACGTGAACTAATAGGTCATTTCTAAGATTATGAACGTTAGCCACTTAATTAATGGTTTAATGATGAATCGATATGGAGCGTAAGGTAAGGGATATGGTCAAGGTATTTTATGACAAAGGTAGTTCAATTCGAATGATAGACTACTTAGGAAACATATGATTATACGTATTGTATATTTTTCATGTTTTATATTTTTTCTATCAAAATAACTTTGCACAATTTACCTCAGAGTCACCTCACTATTTGATGTGTTTTGTTCTTCATTTTGTGGCATGTTGATATTTAGAATAGAGTTCCATAATCCCTTGTTACAATCATATTTCATTTGTTGAAATAGGATGCAGAGTCAGATTAGCTGCAGAACAGAATCAACTACATAATGGACATCTGCAGAATGTACCTGTCAAAAGAATATGAAATATGGATATGGAATATGAGTGTGGAGTGGAATGGAATATGAGTGTGGAGTGGAATAGAATATGAGTGTGGAGTAGAAAAATGTTATGAAAATGGAAGTTGAATGAGGTGAAATATGGAGTGAAAAATGGATTTGCAATTTGTGTTTTTCAATTATGAATTCTCAGTTACAGAAAAAGAAAAATTGAAAGTATAGGATGTCAGAAAATTTTGATTTTCACCGTGCACTTTCTGCATAAATATGCCAATCACTGATTGGTTTTCATACTTATACTTTAATTTTTTATTTTTATTTTTATTTTTAATTTTTAGATAATTTGAAAAATACAAGCTAAGTTAGTGAAGAAGAAGAATTCTTCTTTACTAACTTCATATCAATGTTATCCTGAATTTTTTTGACAAATTCTTCTCTTGAAAGTGGTTTATGATAAACTTTCAATTTATGTCCATTTACAAGAAATGATACCTTTTCTTCATCTATTATTCTGATCTTTACTGCTCCATTTTCAAAGATTTTATCAATCTCATATGGCCCAAGCCAATGAGTTTGAAATTTTCCTTGAAAATACTTGAATTTTGAGTCAAAGAAGAGTGCCCAATCACCTTCTTGAAATTTCTTCTCTTTGATATACTTGTCATATAATTTAGTTCTTTGCTGCTGGACTATGCTTATTCTTTGGACTGCATATTTTCTGATCTCATCTAGTTCATTAATTTTCTCCAGTCCGTGCTTCTGTGCTTCTGTCGAATCAAGTCCCAGTTAGACTACCATATTGAAATTTTTGATCTAAAACTCTATGGGGAACATGACCTGTTTTCCATAAACAAGTTCATAAGGACTATGTCTTGTTGTGTTTCTCCACGTAGTTCTGTAGGCCCATAAGGCTTCATGAAGCCTTTCTGCCCAATCTCTTTTATGTAGATGAACAGTCTTTGTAAGAATCCCTTCAATCACCTTATTGGTAAATTCAACTTGACCATTTTCTTGTGGATGGTAGGGAGTAGACTTCCTGTGCTTGATTTTGTAATTATCTACCATTTTATTTACCAAATTTGATGTGAATTGAGCTCCTTGACCTGTGAAAATTTCTCTTGGGACACCAAAATGAGTAAAAATATCCTCAAAAAGAAAATTGACTACAAATGATTCATTAGCAAAAGATAATTCCTTAGCCTCTACCCATTTAGTGAGATAATCAGTACAGACTAGGATATACTTCTTTTGTTTCGATGGAGGATTAATAGGTCCTACAAAATCCAAAGCCCATTTTTCAAAAGGTTCAATATGTACCTGAGGTTGTAATATAATTTCATTTGAAGGAGAAGGTTTCCCTACCCTTTGACAACTGTCACACCTTATGACATATTCTCTAGCATCTTTGAAGATGGATGGCCAATAATATCCTAGATGAAGGATTTTATAGGCTGTCCTCTTATCAAAAAAATTTCCACCATAGGGTTCATCATGACATGCCTTAAGAGTTTCAAGCATCTTATCTTCTCGAACACATCTTCTGATAATAAGTTTTGGAAATGTTCTATACAATTAATTAGTAATCCATGAAAATCTTGCACTTTCTTGAATGATTCTTATTTTCTCTCTTGCATTCAAATTTGAAGGAAACTTTCCTGAAACTAAATAATTGGCAACTTCTGCAAACCAGGGAGTTTGAATAGTTATTGTAAAGATATATTCATCAAGGAATTTGTCTTCAAATGGAGTATTGTCTTTGATATTTTGGATTCTAGATAGGAAATCAAAAACTGTATTTTGTTTTCCAGGCCTATCTAGGATAGTAATGTTAAATTCTTGTAAAAGCAATAACCATCTTATGACTCTGCCATTAGTGACGGATTTATTCATGAAATACCTAATTACAGAGTGATCTATGTGAACAAAGGTTTCATAGCCTGTTATATAATGTATGAATTTATTGATAGCATGAACAACAACTAAGAATTCTTTTTTAGTTACAATATAATTCAACTCTGGAGGACTCAAATTTTTACTTCTATAGTAGATGGCATAAGGGATCAAGTATTTCTGTCCTAACACTACTCCTAGAGCTGTGTCTGAGGCATCTATTGATATATGAAAAGGTAATTTCCAGTTAGGCCCTCTTAAAATGGGTGCTTCAGAGATTTTTGTTTTTAGGGTTTCAAATGCTAACTGGCAGTCAGAATTCCATTTGAATTCACAATCTTTGGTGGGTAGTTTGAAAAGTGGAGATGCTATCTTGGTGAAGTTTTCTATAAACCTTCTATAGTATCCTGTAAATCCTAGAAAACTTCTAACTTCTTTCTGGCAACTTGGAACTAATAGTCTAGAGATGACTTCAAATTTTGACTCATCTACTTTGATTCCATCTCCTGAGATATGATGTCCTAGAACAATCCCTTCAGTAAACATCATGAAACATTTCTCATGACTTAATGAAAGGTTTGCTTCTTTACATATTTTTAGAACTTTTTCCAAGTTTTCTAAGGCTTCTTCAAATGTATTACCATAGACTGTAAAGTCATCCATGTGTAATTCTACACAATCATGTATTAGATCTGAAAAGATTCCTAGTACTGCTCTTTGGAATGTTGCAGGTGCATTGCATAGTCCAAAAGGTAGTACTCGGTAGGCATAAGTTCCCCAAGGATAGGTAAATGTGGTTTTATCTTGATCTTCAAGTGCAACTTGAATTTGATTATAACCACTGAAACCATCTAGAAATGAAAAGTACTTTTTGCCTGCTAATGTATCTAACACCTGATCTATAACAGGTAAATGAAAATGATATTTAAGAGTAGATTTATTTAATTCTTGGTAGTTAATGCATACCCTCTATTTATCATTTTTCTTGGGTACAATCACCAAAGGAGAAACCCACTGAATATCTGAAATGGGATAAATAAAGTTGAAATTTAGTAATTTCTGCAACTCTTCTTTAACAATCTCCCTAAGGTTTGGATTCATCCTTCTCTGAGGCTGTCTGATTGGTTTACAATTTTCCTCTATGTAGATATGATGAGTGCAAGTCTTAGGATTGATCCCTTTCATATCAGTGTATTCCCATGCATATGCAGAGGAATGTCTCTGTAATATTTTGACTATCTCTTCTTGCTGTATTTTTTCTAGGTTTTTATTTATATTCAAGGTTTTTCTTGGAAATATTTCAATTGTAGAGCTTCCAAATTCTTCCATAGAGTAAAGAGACATTTGCCTTGATGACAAAAATTCAATATTAGATTCTTCTTGAAATTGTTAATGTCTATATTTTGAAGAAGATTCATAATTTTCTAGGATATTTAGAATCTGACTATCTTCACTAATATTTGAAATAGTGAAGAGAGGCTGTATATCTTCTTCAACATCAATCCATTGATTGTCATCTATTTCTGTGATTGTTCTTGTTGGAGGATACAAAGTGAATTTCTTGGTTGAACTACCATCAAAGATGTACATATCACCAGATCTACAACTGATGAAAGCATCAACTGTAGCTAACTAAGGTCTTCCTAGTATAATAGGATGTCCTCCTAGATCATTTTTAGGAGTTAGGATCATAAAATCCACAGGATACTCCCAAGAATCTAAGGACACTGAAATATCTTCTAATACCCCATCTGGTTTTATTACAGACCTATCTGCTAACTGTAGTAATGTGGGTGTATAAAGAAGATTAGGAAGCTTTAGTTGTTCCATGATTTTCTTACTCATGATGTTTATTGCTGCTCCTAGATCAATTAATGTGTTTGGAATTTAAATTCCATTGATATGTGTTTTGACAACTAGGCTTCTGGGATCTAGATATTTTGGAATGGCAATCTTTCCCATCATTATGTCTGCTATTTTTCTCACCAGTTGTATTTTATTTATTTCTTTTATTTTCCTTCATGTTTTTTTCATACTCAACTCCTTTATTGTTTTAGCTAAGATTGGGATTTCCTTGATGGCTTGTAATAATGGAATTTTAATACAAACATTTCTTAATTCATCTAGGAAATCATAGTTAAGCAGCATAATTTGTTTCTCTACACCTTTATCAATTTGTAATCTTTCAGGAAAAGGAGGTGTAGAAGTGGATACTGATGGTTGCTCTAACATAGGAGTTGAAGTAATTGGTTCTTTCTGTTTTTCTTTTTCAATATTTTGATTATGAAGAGATGTGCTTTCTTTAAAATTTTTATTAGCTCTTAGAGAATCTTCCTCAGAATTGTTTTGTTAATCTTGTATGATTACAGAAGGTTTCTTCTTTGCAAGTATCCTTCCAGACCTAAGTTGGACATCATTAAGGTCTAGAGGAGTAATCAAATAAGTTGGAAATTGTTGACCTTCTATCATATAGGTAGTCTGAGGGTTTTTATTGTTGGGGTTTGGTATTGGCTGGGCAGGTAACTGGTTTGATTTCTGGGGAGATGGTAGTGGAAGTGGTGGATTTTGATTTTGGGTTTGAGGTTGTAGATTTTGCTGAGGATTTAGTTGAGGAGGAAATTTTGGATATGATGGATAAGATGGTGGATACTGATAATACTGAGAGAACCTACCATAGGGATTTTGTGCCCCTTGAGCCTAAGATTGAGATTGATTTTGAGATTTAGGCCAAGGTTGCTGCCAAGAATTCCAATTTGGTGGGGGTTGATTATACATTTGGTTATTAAACCCTTGTGTTTGAGGTCCCCGCCAAGGTCTTCTAGAGACAAAATTAAGAGATTATGTGGGAGTTGTGGTTGTTTCCTCTTGAAAGACAGCCTTAAGGCCAAGAATTGAAGGTAAATTCTTGGTCTCATGGTTTTCTGAAAAAATTACACAAGTTTCTATTACTTTTGTATCAAGAGGACATTATCTTAAGGCATGCTTCTTTCTACATTTGGGACAGATGATTGCTAAGGCATCAATTTCAGCTTTCTGCTTGTTTTGTAGCTTAAGGGTGTCTATTTTCTCACTAAGACTCCCTAAAATGTTAGTTTTGAATTCATCAAGCATATTCCCTATTTCTGCCCTAATTACTGTTCCAGTTTCAGATTTGTTTACCCTTGCAAGAGCAGAGTCTCTTGGTCCTTTCAAAATTTTAGATTTTCCTCTTGAGAGATTAATACATAGTTATCCTATATCAAGTAATGTAAGTTGAGATATGTCTCCCTTCCCCATCATGTTAAGGATATATATCCATTCATCTCTAATTGTTTTTAACAAAAGAGATTTCAAAGTGTCTTGATCTAAATTTTCCATTTTTTCCCTTTTGATGTTATAGTTAAATATTTCAAGTAAATCTTCCAAATTTTCATCCTCCTTTTGCATCATTTTGAACACTTCTTCTTTGTGGTTGAAAAGTATACAGTAATCCAGATATCTTTCTAGAAATGCTCTCCTCATGTCATTCCATGTTCCAATAGACCCAGTGATTAGACTGATAAACCACTTTAGTGCTGCTCCTTTCAATGTTGAAGGGAACAATTTGAGTTTTGAGCATCTTGTAGATAGTCATAAGTTCTGCATAGAACTTCAAATTCAAATAATAATGTCTCAAGGTCCTCACTTTTCAATCCATGAAAGTTTGGAAGAACAGAGGGTGAGATATTTTTCATGGTAGCATTTGTCTCTTCATCTATTATAGGGAATCCAAAGGAACTTTCAATTCCCCTTCTACCTCTACCTCCTTTTGCATTTCCTCTACCTTTACCTCCTTCTGTATTTTCTCTACCTCTTCCTCTATCTCCTCCTCTACCTCTACCTCCTCCAAAAAAGAAGTTTTCTCCATTAAGGATTTCTCCTTCCCCTTCTCCTCCTTCTTCTCCTCTTCCTGCCATGATAGATTCTTCCAAATTGATATAATGTTCAGTCTGGAGATCTAATTGTTCTTCTGGTTCTTCTATCAAGGGTGTATTGAAGAAATATTCCTCCTCTTCTTCTTAAATAGGGATTTCTAATTCTTCTGATAGAATGTATTCTCCTATGGAAGTGAAAAATGTTATTCCTCTTGTTGGAGTTTTAGGATCTTCTTCCTCTAGAATTGCTTCAGTGGATGAATTGGGAGATCTTCCTAATTGAATATCTGATCTTAAAACTTTTGGAATCCTATGACCAATATAGTATGGAATATGGGTTTGAGATGGAGGTGTGCTACTTCTTGGTCTTGGTAGAGTGAGTGGTGTTATGGGGATTAAGTTTATGCCTCTTATAAATCTACCCCTAGAGTCTCTTTCTCTATGCATATCATTGTTTTTGGGATGTAAGAAATAAGACTACCTACTTACACTTTCCCAGCAATGGCGCCAAAATTTTTAGTCAATTTAGTGTTCTAAATTGTTAACATTAATGATCAACCAAGATTTGTAACTTTGATGAAGTGTGGTGCACTATATGTGCCTAAGTGTCCCTTTTCTTACTTCGTTGTTTTGATGTTTTTTTTTTTTGGGGTTTTGTGTTTTGATCCTTAATGTTCTATTCTAAACTAGAAATATGAGATTAAATCTAATTAAAAGGAAGAAAGGAAATGTTGTAAAATTAGTTAATCTTCTATGAAAGAAAACATAGTTTTATTGGACAAATTTTGAAGTCTAATTTATAATCAAGAAGAGATAAAACAAGTGTTTTAACAAGTAAACCTAATCCATGAGATTTCAAGAAATGAAAACAAGGAAAGCATTTGATAACTCAAAACATTGCATCTGAACCTAATCATCTAGCCATTATTGCAAGTTATATTCAAATTCAAGTTCAATCAGAATGTCTTTTAAAGAGATTAATTACAATGGAATGAGGATCTTCTATCTAAAAACTGATTAAGTGAATAACCAACTTATCACACCCAATTCTGAAGTCTTCACTTCTTGGCATGGCTCTCATACAGCAAATGATAGGAAATAAAATGTTGGACAATTACTGTATCTATAAGTCACTAACCATTTTAATTTAAGATTTAAATGGTCTTTACTTGGTCGAGCACAGTAACTATTAACTATGAAAGACAAGAAATGAAATCTAGGCAATCACTATTCTTATAAGTCACTTATCTATTATCCAATAGATTTTGCTCAGTTAGATCCAGTAATTGCAAATTATGAAAGAAATGACAGAAATAAAACCTAAACAAGCATTGCACCTATAAGTCACTTTATCTATTCATCAAAAATTTTTACTCAGTTGGATACAGTAATTGCAAATTATGAAAGCTGTTGTGGATGATTTAGTCACCCTCCTAGAGACAGCCTAGAGTTGCCATAGACCAGTGCCTAGGACATCTTAATATAGCAAGGAGTCCTTTATAGTTTGGGTTGTCAGTCCAAGGGACTCACCTACTATCTCTTGTTCTAAACAAGGAAATTGAATTAGATTTAATTGGTCCAAATTCTCTCTTAGAGGCTGATACAAGGATAGGAGTAAGGTAAAGACATCATGTAAAACTTCAGCATGAAAGTATCAGACAGTTAAGAGACCGCTTTACTGTAAAGAGGGCCGGTTCATATAATATACCACAGAAATCAAATATCAAGAAGTGCAGGCAGTGAGGGAACATAAGAAGATATTACTGGCAGAAGGGCGCATCAATTTACGAATCCTTAAGCCACTAATATAGCAGAAATTATGAAACGAGTGAACATGGAACAGCATATCACTTCTAGGCCTATTTAAAGCGCTTGACTAATTCCAGAAAGGGCACCACTTAAGATGAATCCTTACTGCAAACTAGTGAGCCACTCGCATTCTAGAACATGATACAAGAAGAAAGTTTGCATGAAAAAGGATGATATATTAACACATGAGAAAAGTTACATACTGTAATATACCAAAGACCAGAATCCTCAATACAGTCATAACCCCTCATCACTGAGACCCTACGGGCTCTGAAACTTCATACAGAAATATCACAAGATGAATACAGTAGTATTCTCGCTGCTCAGCTTGCTTACAGAAATATGGAACCCTAACAATGTCTTCTTCTTTGGTATTTATAGAGAAGACTGAAACTTCTAGAGGAGGGGGGAGGGAAAAGGAGCAATTAATGACTCCATTTCCATCCCATGGCGGAAAACACTCGCGCCTTTTTATGAATGACAAGTTATAAATAAATACCTAACTACCTGTATACAGAAAATAATGCTGGGAGGTAAAAATCTCCTTATGTACAAGACAGAAATAATAAAATATATACATCGGGGTGCTTCTGGCTGAAGGCAAATCTGCTACCATGAGAGTTCTGAGAAAATATTCCATTCAGTACTGTACGCCTGGCCTTTGATTTTGAATTAGAGTCCCGGACCTTAAATGCGAGGTGAACTTCTCTGGAGGGTTCCGAGAATTTACATCTGTATTTTTTTAATGGCAGTCATTTCATGCATCTGCTCTCAGTCTCTTCCATTAAATTTCGCCTGCAGGAAATCACCTTCTGATATATTCTTGATTCTCTGGAATGGAGGCGGTGGATTTAGACGCCTCTTCTACCATTTAGAACCTGCAAAACCCCGAAACTGTTAGAAAAACTGACTCAGACGAAGGCAGAGGTGACGGAAGTGTGAATGGAGGAGACGATGGGGACATAGACCAAAAATGGTGACATATAGGGTGCTGGGAGTGAACAATGGAGGTTTTTCGCAAAAAGAGCGAAAAGTCACACAGTGGGGTCGGGAGGAAAAACTAGCGACAAATGTGAATAAAACACATAAATATATATATATATATATATAGGTGCGGAGGGATGTACGGGGGGAGACACGTAGGCGAACAAGGGGCGAATGGGAGGCGACGTGGCGGGTGAATTAATGGGCGGAGGCGTGCAACAGTGACACGGTGGCGGGCTGTGGGACGTGGCGGGTACGTATCAATGGGCGGACGATTTTGTTGCATCTCCGTCGTTGGATGGAGATCTGGAGATCCGACGGTCTCAGTGAATCCCGCTGCCCAGCCATCGGTCGAAATTTAGCGCGCGGGGGATGGGCGGTTTCTCGCTCGTACCAAAAACACGTGGCATTAGATTTATGGCATCGCTGCCTCCGCGGGGAATACCACTGCTCTGACGAGGGTGGTGCGGGGAAATACCGCCTGTTTCGGGCGTGTGGTGTACAGATGGGGGGCCCTGCCAATAAGTTAACTGCCGCGCCGTTGATTTAGTTGAATCGGACGGTTGCGACGACGCCCGAGACTTAAACGATAAGCCCCCCTTTTCTTCTGGCCTGTGGTCCTGGACTCGGGTCATATGGCAACGTCAATAGGAGGGGCTGAAGACTTTAGGGGCTTCGGCCCAATATATAAAATATGAATTTTGAACATTCGAACAGAGTATTTTTTAGAGCGGCATGGGGGGGTTTTTTAGCCATAAAATATAATGGAAACAGGTTTGAAAGGGATCGACGGCTAAATCTGAACGGAAGGGAAAAATGTACAACAAAAGCAATAATTTGAGAAAAAATCAAAGAAGAATGCTAAACATAAGCTGAAATAAACTTAGCTAAAAAACATAAAAAACCTCCTTAGATAGCAGGGGCCCTCTACTACCAATTCAGTGAAATCCCTTAGCTCCTTGAATATGTAATCAAAATAGCATCAAAGACTGATCTCCCTTTATTAAAACAGAGTTTGATAAAACGAAGTATCACTGTAATTCTGAATTATGCTATTAACCGTCCTCCTCTTTGGTTCTACAGAACTTAATTTATATGCAAATTACATAACTAACTTCAAATAGAAATAGATACAGGTGTAATATTCAAATTATAATTGAATTGGGACTCTTAGGACCCATGATTTGCTGCAGAGAAAATCAAGATTCCTAATTCCTGTAGAAAACGGTCTTTTTGATTTTCACTTTGACTATTGGATTTGGATATTCCAACTGTCGATTCAATCCTCGTGGATAGGAAGAAATCATGTAGGAAATATTCTGGAACTACCCATGTAAGCCTTTTCTTCAATTGACACCTACATCATACTCAATCACAAAAATGGTTGTGGAATGCCTGACCAGCTACGGAATGCCCATATTCTATGGCTAAATTGTACAAAATGATTTAAAATAGCAAAAACCACGAAAATACAACATGTTAATCATTTGTATGTAACCTTTAAGAAATTATAATGATTCTTCATTTATTTTAGGCTTATGAAGTGATGAAATGAAGTGATGGTTTGTAAAAGAGAAGGAAATTCTAGGGCTCAACAAAGACTCCGAACTTACATTTTTTAATCAATTTTGAAGTTACAACTCTTTTGAAGACCAATTTCAAAATCAATGTGTTTTGAGTTATGAGATTAATGTCTGGTCATATTTTGAATTCCTTAATGGATGCATCTAGTATTTCTATTTAAATTGTACATACTTATTTATGAATGAATATTTTATTATTTCGTTTAAACATTTATTTGGACATGTTACAATATACATCTATTATCAACATAAGTTTATGAAATGTTAACTTTTATATTCCTGTCTGATGATTGAAATATGATATTCAAAAGATAGAATCTTGTTTTCAAAATAGTGTTTTTTCTTGCCTCTTTAAGTGAATGCATGCATATTTATTCAAGAACACAAATAAAAATTAGTTTGAATAGGATGAAATCTTGATAAATAAATTTTTTTCTTGAGTTTCTGAATAAAAACTCTCCCAAAGCCTATTTGCGTGGCTAGCTGGACCCAAAATTCAGTCGACTTTAAACATACATGATATTTCACGTGGTTTATTATGTTTGAATGAATCCTCTACCCCTTAATTTTAAAATTGATCTCATCCAATCAATAGACTATTTATATGTTTTTGTAGATAATTGTAAATGTTAAAATATGTGATATATTTTCCCTAGTTTTTAATTATTTTAATTTTCATATCTTTTGATTTTTTAGCTTAAGTTAATACAAAAAATAGACCTTAGTTGCATAGTGTATATGACCATCTAAATTAGGAAGGGCCTAATTGGGACTCTGATCGGGAAAATACTCACTCATTATAGGAGGATTTCTCCGCTTGTTAACACATCCTTATCTCTTACAAATGTGCACTGCACCATCCTTAGGATAACCTCCTTCACAAACACACTACACAATTCTAAAGCATAGTATCTCAAGTATTTACTGCTTACACATTCTCACTGTGCCCAAATATTACTCCTACCTACCTGTATTGCACATTGAATAGTTCTAGTGGATAAGGGAGCCTCCTTTTGATCACTACTGAAGAGAATTGTGAAATACAAAGGTTCCTTCCCCTTCATGGTGAAGTGAGCATCCTAAAAGTACAATGACCCAACCTTTTATTGCTTACACTAGTCAACTAGACAATACTTCATCAAGTGAGCTTATTACTATGAGTTAGGAAATTTTGGTGGATGGTGGGTCCACCTCTAGGTCACTACAACACTCAACAATGCAATCCTTGGAGTCTGATTCTCAATTACTACATTGTTACAATTCCTAGTCTTGCTACTCTTGTTGAATGAAACCCATCAATGCTCAATACCTTCTCCTTTATTTCTTCCTACTATGCGTTGCATAGTTCTAGTAGACACCTTGTGAAACCCAACTGCAAAATTCCTCTCTCCTTTCCCTTGAGCATCACACATTGTGCATCCTCAGTCAACAAGATCATCACCATTGTTCCCTGGGCTTTCCCACTGTGCATAAACTTGAAGAGCCTCTCCTTATTATGCATTTCATAGTTCTAGTGGACAACATGGTCACCCCTTGGTCATTGCTGAGCTCAACTACGCAATTCCTAGTTTTTCTCTCTCAAAACCCTTGCCCATTTTCCCATCATAATAAACATCTTCCATGAGAAAGAAAAGGTAGAATAGGTGGTATTCAGAATGATTTGGGTTGTCATGGGTGGAATTCATTTGCAGGTGTTATCATCTCAACATGGAAGGGTGATGCTCAAGGGAGGTTTGTTACACAATAATTTGTCACCATGATCATTTCCTATCCCTGAGCCTAAAATGCCCCATGACAGACCCTGTTGAATGTTTCCACCATGAATAAATATGTAAATACATCCCTTGAAGACTAAGAAAACTTCCATGGAATATTACTGAAGGAACTTGGTCAAAACCCTAGTTTTCTGGGTCAACTTGTTTCCTAATTTCATGCTTGCACTGATGTGATATTGACAGTTCTGGCTTAGCACTGACAACACCCTTATTTCTTAAAAAACCACACTGATCCCTTTCTAGCAATGTTTCCTCAAATGGAGGAGAAGATTTTACCTCTAGAAGTTCTAGGGCGGTGAGTTGGTTGTTAAATGGTGGTGATAGAGTCAAGCTCTCTGATTTTAGAGCTTTGATATCATCCATGGGGGTTTATCCCTTAGAAAGTGGACCTTCCTCCTTTCATGGGCTCCAAACCTCTTCTCCCTTCCTCTAAATTGGTCCCCATCGTTCCACTACTGGTCGGTCATTATTGGGCTAGTCTAAACTCTTTTTCCCTTTACATTCTTGCATTGTGATAATGGCTAAGTTGTTTGGGAGAAGGAATGCTTTAGAGCTTCAGTGAAAGACTCAAATTTTCACCAAAGGGAGGCCTCCAACATCAAGGCCTCGGTTGTAAGCTCTTCCTTTCATATTTATCAATAAAAAATATGATGATTTCTTTCAATATTTGTCTAATCTTTTATGCAAATATTTTGGTACTAATTGATCTGCTAGATATCTAATGTTTATGATTATTATGTATTGGATTATGTTTGTTGTTGCCTCTTGATCATCTGCAGGTATTCGTGTGCCACCAATATCAAGGAGCGAGCCTTAAAGGATTGTGGATCAAGGTCATCATCAACGGGTTCGAACATAGCATTGAGAAAAATGTACCTCTATCTCTTTTCTTGTCGCATTGTGAATATTAGTTAAGAAAGCTTTGCATTAGAAAGTATCTCAAGTTTCTAGATCCACTCTAGGGCTAAAGAGATAGCCTCTATTCGTAGAGGGGATTTATCTTGAAAACAAAATTGGTGACTCCACTGGGGAGCTTAGCCTCTTAGCTTTCCATTCCTGGACTAATCTTGGATCAGTTTGACCGATCACTGAAATCTAAGATTTCTTAGGTCTCTGTTAGTTTGCATAGGGTTTGATTGTCATTTCACTGTGTCAGGTCTAGTTTTTGTGTGAAATTACCTTTTGTTTTTCCTTTTTTTTTTAGTGACCAACATGTTTTCTGTTTACAGATTAGCGCTGCTAGCACTGTTCTATATAGAAAATCAACGTTGATTTGTCTTTAAACACCTTTCTGCTCATCACAAAAGCACTGATCTCAAACCTAGGAAGAGTTAGGGTTTCCCTTAGATTTTGCAGTGTGCCCCAACCCTTGAAGAATGTCTGTAGAGTCTCAGTGACCTCCTACCTGTGTGTTTGACTTGCTTATCTTCTTTGAGCATGTGTTTTCGTCTCTTTGACTTGTTTGTGAGTTGAGATATTTTTCACCATTTCAAACACCTTTTGTCGCATTTTTTCTGACTTGGTCTGAAGTAGTTTGTTGTATGCAGTGGTCATCATTGCATTTTTGATCTTATCGTCAACTTAGTGTCAAACATAAGATCAAGGATTGTTTGATTCATGAGTCTAGAAGAGTGTGTATTTTAACAAATTCCAAAGAAATTGAAAGTGATTTTAATTTTAGTTTTGATTTGACTTGTTTTTATCATTTTGGAAAAAAAGGAGTGAAAAGTATTTCATTCGTGTAATTTTCAAAGTGATTTTGATTTCCGTTCGATTGAAAGGAAAGTGAAAAGTGTGTTTTTTGCATTTCTTCATTCATTTCGTTCATTTTACTTTTGATTGCATTTCAAAGTAAAAAGTAAAAAAAAAAGTATCATTTTGTGCACCTTAGTGGAAAAGAAAAATGTTTTCATTTTTTTAATAATTTTCATTTTTGGGAAAAGTGAATTCATTTGGAAAGCATTGCATTTCGTATTGTTGAACTAGTTTGGGGGGCATCATTATTTGTTGCTTTGATTGCACTTTTTCTTGTATCTCTTCCCTAAATAGTTTATACTTCATCGAAATGGAAATATTTTATTTTTGCATTTAGCTTGCATCATAGGATTCAGGTGACATCGATTTTGACCAATAACTAAAACTTAACTCAAGATGAACATTCAAATTTACCTAATTTACATTGAACATTTAGAGGTATAGGCTAGAGATATATTCCGACATCGTAAAATGTAGGAGTTGTCGCTAACGATCTATGTTACAGCCCGAGGGTGATATCCTGTCCCACGTATGGAAGTATATTGATGTACGATAATTATATTTGGGGCACTCTCATTGAACGGTTACACATTAGACAACACTACTACGAACTGGACTCACACATACCATTGCGTATATTTGGGGAGACACCATTAGGTTTCAAGCCTACCATAGGTAACTGAGTCAGCCACCTTGTAAATGTGATACACTGAACACAACATTTGGGGAAATCGATTGTAGTACATTAAGTCCTTGGTCATTTTTTGTATCATTTATCGCCAAGGTTTATATTACAGTTCACGAATACTTGGTAAAACTTTATGACTATTACACCCATTTTTATTTATTTTTTGTTAATTATAAAAGTAATTGCCCATGAAAACATCTTACCCGTGTAGTTCTCCAGCCTCAATATTTCTTGGTAAATTGTGGATTTTTTCACCTCTTCCTTCTTTGATCTTGTTTTAAAAGGTCATTGTGGCCGCATCGTCAAATTTTCCTCGTCCCTCCTTTGAAGGATCTTAAGAAAATCCTCTTGAGGTGCCCCAGTTTCCAGTTGGACACCTTGAAGCTCAAGGTGTCAAACTCAGGATTGTCATCAGTGTACAAACCATCTCATATCGACCATCGCCTGACGATTCTCCTTGGGCGACATCGGAAGACTCTGAGCTAGAAAGCCCTGAACCGTCTGCATAGTTTATGGTCTTTCCTAAAAATCTGCATTTTGATCAGATTGTGGTCTCACCTCAACATGTTTATATTCCTTTTGATCAACCCAGAGTTCCACTTCCTGCTTCTCCAGTAGCACCTCACTCTACTGTCTGTCAGTTATTTCCTAGCGAAATGACATCCAATGCTGATGACCTTCCACTTGTGAGTTCTCCCCAGAGTAATCTACATGAAACCACTGGCACCTATATCCCCGAAGCTTCCTCATTTGTTTTTCTCTCTGAAGGCAAATTTTTTGGCTCCACACCTCATGATTCAAGCAGTGGGACAAAAATATCCTTTAGTCAAGTTTCATCTCCACTTCCACAAGGGTATACCTCTTTGGGAAATATTATTTCTGGAGCTTCTGATGCCACATATTTATTTCCAGATCCTTTTTGGTCAATGGATATCCCCCCATCTTCCGGCCCATTCATTTTGAATGTGGCTGCCGCGTCTCAACCTGTTTTTCGACCTACAACCACTATTGGTCAGATGACTGTTTCGATAGGATACTCTACTGCATTTTTTTCCATCTATGATTACTGTAGTTCCATTGTTGAGTGGATAAATATGGTTTCGTTCGGGCCCTGGGGGGCAGTCTAGTCCTCTTTATGTACCTCCCCTCTCGGGTGGGGGGCCACTGAACTCTGGGCCCATTCCTAGGGTGGGACAACCTAATGCTAGTCTAAGTGGGACATGGTCTTCACAACAGGTGAACACTGTCATAGGCTCCATTCCTTTGAGTGGTCAACCTACTTCATCCGCATCAGTTTTTCACCAACCCCACACTCAGCATTCTCAGGTTCAACGACCCCTTCAACAAACGAACATATCATATTTGTACGTTCAACAACCTAACATCCCTCATCAACATGTTCAATAGTCAAACGTACAATATCAGTATGTTCCATGACCAAGTGCCTCTTAGCAGTATGTCCAACATCCCCAACTTCCCGCAGGTGCTATTGAGACTAACCCTTAGTTTGGTCCTCACACCCAAACTGGTCTGAATCTCCCTCCGGGTCAACATGGTTCTCAATACCAGCCACTTCCTCATGGTCAGTATTAACAACCCCAAACTGGACCTCAGTATGGTTCTCAATATCAGAAGATTCTTCAGTACCAATAGGCGCAATTGGGTCCTCAGGCTGGACCCTACGTTCAACAATGACCACAGGTTGGAGCCCATGTTTAACAAAGACCACAGGATAAACTTCATGTTCAGTAAGGACCTCACCCTAGACCCTATATCCAGCAAGGTCCACAACCTCAAATCCACCAGGGGCTTTATCAACAACCCCAATAGGGGCCCTATGGTCATCATCAACTACAACAAGGTCATTACCAGTAATGGGGGAAATATGCGTATTCAAGACAAAATCCACCATATTGGGGGCATAATCCATATCAACTAGGTTGGAACCCTTGACCTTTTTCATCCTCCCTTGCCATTTTTGGCTACGTTGGAATTGTCGGATGTGTCAAAGATTAAAAATGACCCCATCCAACATTAGTTTCATTGGCCCCTAATTCTGACTAAGATCCCGGGAGATTGTCCTAAATTTCAATGCAAGTATGGGGAAGAATCCCAAACCCATGTCATGACGTACCACTTATGGCGATGTTCTATTTCTTGGGTCGACGATTATATTTGTCTTCGTATTTTCCAGTGTACTTTGACTGGTACTGCGACCAAGTGGTATATTGAGCTCCCTCGAGGAATTTTCTTCGATTTCAATTCTTTGGCGATGAATTTCCTCACTCATTTACAGCTACTTGTCCGATATGAAACCAACACCCACCTCCTCACCTCGTTGAAGCATTAAACTGCTACTCATATTTAGGGTCACATTAAAAAATGGTGGCGTCACCATTGCCTCATAAAATTTGAGATCCCCGATCAGTTGCTGACTGAATGGTTTACGAAATCATTCATTCCCAGGATTGCTAAAGATCTTTCCATGGGTGGATGTATCACAAAAGAGGAAGTCATTTCCAGAGCCCAATACCTATATTTGGTTTATTCCCAATCTGGGACTCTATACGAACTCTTGCTTGACGTGCCACGACCTTCAACTGATCCGGCATCATATCAGTCTCCTACTATGCCCCCGGTTGATGGCATTATCAGGACAATGGCTCATATTGATAGTAGTTAACCTAAATATTATTAGAAATCTAACTCCACTTCTGCTGCTCTGCCCCTTCACTCCTTCCAGTAACCAGAAGAATCTTGGTAAAACCTCCGAGGTAAATGCTATCTAATATACCGCAGCAGAAAAATCCTCGAAATGTAAGAAAAAGGGTAAAGTCAAATCCAAAACTGATAACCCTAAACGAGATTCAAAAAATTCATCTTATGACGATTATTCTACGCACAAACCTAAATATCCTTGCCTAATATGTCATGATGATCATTACACCAAGGAATTTCCTTGGCGTGCTGAAGTTTCCCATATTCTGAAGGGCGTCCCTGTGACTCTGACTGTCTTGAAGGAAATTTTCCCTTCTCAACAGATGAAAATGGTAGATCAACCCTAATAGTTTGGAAACTCTCACGTTTTCATGGCTATAACAGAACCTATCGGTATTACCATGAGATTCAAAGAATACCCCAATCCATCCAAGGCTCCTATGGAACTGAAAGTCAGAGATCACCCTTCCTCTTCCATGCCATCTATTGGCTTGAGGGGTGCTGAACCAATTTCAGAGTTATAGGTAACCAACAAACCCTCCAATATTGGCCCTTTCAGCAATTATCTGCTTGTGCAGACCAAAGCCTCACCCGAATCAGTATGGTGGGGTGCTAGAACCAAGTTTCGCATCTTGAGGGAGGAATTGATGAGTGGTCCTCAGTAAAAACCCACAACAAACTTATGCATGTGCGCGCATGGAGACTGCACAACCCTTAGCAGAATACCACAAAATTTCTATCTCTTTGGCACATAAAAACATACATAAGCCGATCCAAATCACAATACATCAAAGGCTTAGCGAATCTATTATGTATAAAAAATTAATCTTAAGTTATCAAAGATCTTGCGCAATAGCTTATAACAGAATGTAGAGAAAGTATGACAGTAATAGGGTTCGCTCATCGCAGACAATAGTTAAGAGCCAGATCCCACTTCTAATAAACAAAAGTAAATATTCATGCATAATCATAACATTTAGCTCTACACATTCATAATTATGCAAAAAGATAGTGTGATCTCATCAAATCATAACAATAAATAGCACATATGCATAACAAAAGAAGTTCGCCAAAACAATTCCTTATATTATCTCCAGATATATCATTCATTACATCAATCTTCCTTACACAACAAACCTTAATAAACCCTTACAAAACCCTTTCGCGTAGACAGCCAACGGAGTCTGCACACAACCAGGACTAGGTCTCTGTGCACACAGCCAACAGGAGCCTTTTACCCAACCCTAACTTGACGAGACTCTTCTATTTGCGAGAAAAACATAAGCTATCTTCCACAATCATTATTCTACTTACTTTAGACATATTCTATCTATTTATATGTGCCTAGCGCGTACATACTATGGTCTCAAACCATGGTTTGAGACCCATAGTTTACATTTAAATTCATTTACAAAAAATAGGGGACTTTGACCACTCCAAATCCCTTTTACTCCATTTGCGCAATGCACACATACAATATTACCCAAAATGGAGCTTTGAAACTTGTGCCTTAGGGGAGCCCGCTCCAACAGGCCCCAAACATAAACATGTGACTCATCCTGAGTGACTGAGGTGTTGGCTCCTTCATCTTAGCTTGAAGCATCTTGACAGGAGTCTGGAGAGGGATCACTAGTTCCAAACTCTGCGCTGCGACAGTCTGTGCCTGTTGTACCATTTTTTCAGTGGTAGGCCCTTCATCAACCATCTCTATGCTCCGCTGGGACTGCTGGATGACCTTCAGAGTATTGTCCAAAGTTTGTGAAAGATATAATGCTTCTTTGGCCGAGGGTTTCATCTGTTCTGTCAATGCATTTTCTTTTCTATGCAACTCAAAAATCTCCGATTGGATGGTTTTGCACTCCTGTAGTCGAGCGAGGCACTACGGGAGGACCAATGTAGGTGAAAAAATCCTGATTTCTTCAAACTTCTGCTCCTTCTGGCTGAGATAATCACGCAACTATTGGGCAACTAGATCATTCTAGACAGAGGACCACAAATTCAGAGCTTCTTTCAAAAGGATGTCGCATTGTGTAACCGTGGAAGCTATGCTATCCTTGGCCTTCTGGACTTCCGCAGCCCACTGTGCACGAACCTCTGGGGGTGTCTCAGGCTCCAAATTGGTTTGGAGGTCTATGATCTGTTGCTCATATGTAGTCTTGATATTGTAAACCTCCCTGCATGCCGCTTTCACCGCAACAACCAATCCTTCCAACTTCTCATCGGGCGCAAAAGTGGCCAAGACATAAACAAAATCTTATCATATGTGGTGGATCTTGGCCTCCAATTCCATGCGCTGGGATTCAACATCATGACATGCTACTTCTACTTATTTTTTCTATTGGTGGTCCTGCACAACCTTCTCCTAGGCGTCCTTGGTCTATGTGTGCGCAATCGCTTCTCGACATTGCAGCTCATTTGCAATGACTGAATGAAGCAAGTGTAATTTGGTTGTAGGTAACATAGAAATGTTAATGTCAACATCACCTGATCCCGTGAATTGGAGACACCGTTGAGCATCCATCTGAACTATGGGCAAGGGGATATGAACAAATCTCGCCTCCCTAGGGATTGGTAGGGAAACATCCAAGGGCTGCATGCTGGTGACAGGTACGATGTACCTTCTCGCTTTAAGCACACGTTCTTATATCTGACTCACTTGGACTTTTAATTCTTGTAAGCTGCTATGTACACTCTCGAGCGTGGTATTATACTAGATCTCTATATCTTACCAAGGATCTTCTGTCACAAATGTGACAGTGTGGGCTATTTTTGTGAGATCATCTTCGGTTAGCGTCAGAGCTTCCAAATGTGCTTGTTGGGAACCCTTTTGCTTCTTCCTTGTACAGCCAGTGGCCTAACCACCGTGCTTAACCCACTTGGAGGTCTTGACCTCACTTGTTTCTTTAGGCACGGTACCATTCTTCTTTGGTGCAGTGGAAGTGTGGAAAGTTTCCTACGTGGTTGTGGGAGTATCCACTTTTTCTTTGGGATCTGGTTCTCTCATGACCTACGATGTCATAGTTGGTAGCACTATTTTCTTGGGGAGGTCGATGACCTTTTCTATAGCCTTGCTGGTCGAAGTGCGCAACTTTGTAGGTGTTTTCGGGCTCAGTGAGGACACCGGCCATGTGGCCATAGTGTGCGCTAAGTCATCCTCCGTCACAAGACAGGGGAGCTCGTACTAGACCCCTTTGATGGTGCCTTTAGCCTGGATGTGTATGTTATGGAACATTGCCTTGAAGTCGATGATCATCTTATAATGCTCATATAAGGTTGGTGACAATCACGACCTTGAATATACTTCTTGGTATAATGAACTATCATATAATACCCAGAAGATTTTATTTTCCTTAACCCGCACTAGATTTTTTGAGTGCCATAGCATGGCATAGCACGCAGATTCGCACATGGTTGGTGTAATCTCTAGAAACTGGGTATCCTCCAGGGTTTGCCATCCGATGAGCGCATTGAGTAATAGTAGCCACACATATTGTAAGGGCTTGCCTTCCTTTTGAACCTCACACAAATTATTAAGAAATTCATAGCATAGGTAACCCGATCAATTGTATATCACCCCTTTCTCGCATTGGCTAGCGAGCGCTATTGCCTTAGCGAGCACTTTTTTGGGTATTAAATTTCACATCATTTTGTAGGCCAAGACGAGTGTGCCGAAGTGCACCATGGGGTCATTAATTTTAGCGACCACAAAGCCCCGAATCTTCCATGTGGCACCATATTTCTGCTTAATCTGATCAGCCACAACTTTCGCCTGTGATTTTCCTCCGAATTCAACACCAAGATCAAGCCCCTTTGCTAGTAGGCCTATGGTGCAGTGGATTAATGCTGCGTAATTTGGGATATGCTCCCCTAGCTAGAGTGCATTGTCATGAACCAAAGCCAATAGTTGTTTGGCGCAGATGTTGTTGATGGTACTACGGCCAAAGTGGGGAATTTGCAACAAGTTGAGAAAATAAGCCTTATGTAGCCCGAGCATTTCTCTTTGAGGTTCGAGGCGCACAATTCTTCCATCATAAGGGACACGATCTAAGTAGACATTTGGTGAGATCTCAGGGAATTTTTTGACATCTGTGATGTCCCAATAATCGAACCTGAGGTGTGAGATTATCGCGAGCATATCCCCCTCCATTGGGACATCCTTAGGGATCAAGGGGGTTTGAATAATTAAGCGCACCTTGTATACCTCCTTAGGTAGTTTGACCAATGAATTGCGTGACCTGATGTACCTAGGAATTGACAATGCTACCTCAACTACATCTTCATCCAGATCATGTATAGTTTCAGGCAACTCATGCTTTGTCTGCTTCTAGCGCTTTGTTGTAGAAGGGTATGGTTGAGGGGCCTTCTCTCGGGGAAATTTCCTTATTCCGGAGGACTGCCCCTTCGTTGGTTTGGATGCCACAGGGTTTTTCATGAAGGGGGCCTAAGGCATAGTAGGGTCATCACCTGGTCATGTGGTTGTCATATTAGCGGGGAGGGCATATCCTAGCTTTGCACGACACAATTATTCTTCAATTCCTGGATCCAGCCTAGACATAGACACAAAAAAGCTAAGGGAAAACAAGTAGCTCAGGGAATGAAATTAATTTAGAGTGAAAAGGTAAATATTGTGACCCCCTAGGCCATATTTATACTTGCAGCGAGATCTTGAACGCCTCCTTATGGATTAATGAGGTTCCATTACTGACAAAACGGTCCCAAATCTGGAAAAATCCCCTCATTAAATGTATTTTAGACGCTCTTAAAAATGGTAACAATGATGTATTAGCCAATTTTACTGTTCCAACAACTAGCTTTTGACACCTTAGCACACTAGTCACTCCCCTGGCACATATACCACATATGCGTCACACGTCACTGCGCATGTAATCCATAGCGGTGTATAACCATTGAAAGACCCCCCCGCCCCAACATAGGCTTCTTGATTAAGTAATTCAAAGCCTATCATGTAGTAACAGTCATAGTCATAAGAAACTACAAAATTTTCTGACATTCATCATCCCAACAGAATGTCGCACTTCTGTGGAGGAGCCTGGTCATGGGCTTAGTTATCAATTCGTACTGGGGAATGCGCTTTCTGTAGTATTCTTGAAGACTCAACATGGAGCATATTTGTCTGAAGTTTGTGGGGGTGGAGGGTCCTGCAAGTGCACGTGGGTCCTGAGCTTGTACTAGTGCCAAGTGTCAACAAGACACAGTCTCCCTGATTAAAGCTTCACCAACGATATCGATCCTAGATTCAAATTTTAATGTAAGAAGGAAACTATCTACCAGTGTAGACCAGTCACTAGTCCCCCGGCACAACTCTGTTTCCAAGTACCATTCAGTTAGAATCTTCCCCAAGGTATAAATAAACAAGTGAACCCATTCAAGCCTTGGTTCAACACCCCATTCTTGATTCCATTTTTCCAGATGTCTGTGCAGGTACTCCTTTCCAAAGTATAAATCTACTTCTGTAATGACTGATTTTTCAAATTGTAGCTGCATCATCTGCGCGCATTCCTACCAATATCCTAGATTTTCCTTATGTGTTTCCCAAAATCTTGCTGGGGTAGCGCGCAAGTCGATATTTAAAGCATGGAACCTCTCTACTGCCGGCACAGTCTTTTCCAGTTATTTCAAGAACATGTTTACATCAGTTGAGCCATCATAATATGGGAAGTCACGTACCTCAGATGTTATACATCATAGATATCGAGTCACATGATTACAACGCAACATCGACACCTCATGCAAGCGGTTATGCCAATTCTCGATTTCCTCATCAAATTTTGAAAAACATGAGCTTTCCTTCTCCCACTTAAGAGTTCCATCCACAGTCGGGTTGATCCAATCCTCTTCATGCAAGCTTATCTTATAAATTTGGTCAATGTCGTTCCCAACGTGCATAGGCTCCATATATCAGTGTCCTTCGGCAGGGTCTAGAGGGATGATAACTCGAACTCCATTATTATCAAACTCCATCCTTTGTTTGTTCAAGTATATGATGCCATCCATGTCAATAGCCCAATCCAATCCCAACAACGCAGGATAGGGGTCCATATCATCCACTATCTCTATCACTTGAAAGTCAAATTTGGCATTAACGCCCTCAATACTGACTATGACTTGAGGGAACTTCCTAAGAGGAATGATCCTCTAATGATTGGCCATGTGTAGTTGGATCGTGGACCATTTCAGCTTGGGTTCGCCCATTTAATGCCATGTCTGTTTTGGTAGGACATTAGCATCTAAACCCAAATCAAGAATTACCTGGTCCATCTCATAAGCTCCTATTTGTGCAGTTAGGCACATCTCTCTACCCGTTCTTTTCTTGCTTTTGTAAATTTTATTGACAATGCACTATTCTACCATTGGTGATCCCTTATCTTTGCAATTATCTATCAATGCCTGCAAATTTTCCACTACTTTCTTATTGCGCAATAATTTCATACATGCCTGTAGGAAGGGTTTAATCTCTTCATCCCCTCCAACGCCTTGCAATGGTCTACCCGATGTAGATGCGCCACCCTTGGTGAATTCCTTCTGTGCCTCAATAAAGGTTTCTTTTTCACGTTGAGGATCAACTCCTATTTTGGCTCTGGTGCCTGATGGATCCAAATATCTAGAGATGATTTCTTTCCCTTATCTCCATTGGTAGCTATGCCGCTTATTGTTATTACATTCACACTTGGATCCTCCCTATGAGGTTAAACGTGCACCATATGCAGATTCTATGTTGGGTTCTGCGTCTTTCTTTCCTGCATCATAGAAATTAGGATAGGGAATTCTTCCAACACATGATCAAGTTGCCTACAGTACCTGCAAGACTGGTGCGTAGGAATCAAAAAATCATGTGAAAAATGGCCAGCATCTACGTAGTTATAACAAATGACTTGTCCTCTGCCTCGACCAACTTATCCACCTCCTTGAGCTCTTCCTCTGCCCAGAGATCCTCCTTGTCCAAAAGGGGATGCTAGTGACAAGGACTCAACTTGCACCCTGCATATTTCAGATTTATCCATCATCATCTCATAACTGCAACATTTCTTCTCATCGTGCCCTAATGACGAACTAAACCTGCAAAAAAACTGTTTTAGGTTAGGTTGATACTTCCCAATACTTGGATAGGAATCTGTGTCATGTAATCCAGAAACCTGACAGAGTGTACATTAGATAGGGCTCTTCAAGGGACTGAGACCTCCAACATTCAAGTAATTACTGAAAACAAGGCACTAATCCTTATGATGCCCAAAAGCTTTGCATTTTATACACTAGATCTCTGCAGACACTTCCTTTCCCTTAACATTGTGTAGGCTTTGAATTTCCAAGTGCATGGATTTCAGCTAGTTCTGTATTTTTTGAGTCCCAAGCGCAACAGGTGTTGGTGTAGCTTCTAACTTTATTGCGACCTCTACAGCCTCAGCTAATGTGGGGATATTTTGCTGTCCCAATGGCTGACGTAGATGGGGAAGCAACATAGCAATGAACCATTCTTTATGCTGAGCATCATCAATGAAAAATCATCCATCCCTGATGACACACTTCAACCATTGGTCTGCTTCCCATACTGACTCATTAACCTCCTACTGGATATATTTCATCTCAACTACCAGCTGTGAGTATGATTTAGGATTTTTGAACTGCTCTTTTAGGGCTGTTTATATCTGTTGCAAGGTAGCATCAGGGTTATACTGAACATACCTCATATACCAATCCAATTCTCTGTCTTGGAAGGCAATAGTGAGATGTGCTTTCTTGATATCATTACTGTGAACCTGCTGCACCTGCCACACAACCTCAATCACAAACCAGAAGTGTCAGATGTCCTCATTCCCGATACCCTTGAAATTAGGTAGCTTCATTGACGTGGCCATTTTTACTTCTGGGGGAGGAGGAGGAGATGGGCTGCACGGTGGGGTAGGCAGTATTTGGTGCGATGACATAAGTGGAGTGGATGGAGTAGGAAACATAATTAAGGGTCTCTGCTCGAAAAAAATTTCTTCGTCAGATTCACTTGAGCTAGCAATTTCTGGTTCAGGCTCACTATCAAATCGAAGCTTCAGAGGTCTATAAGGGACTTCTTCAGACTCTTCACGGTAAATTTTGACACTGCACATAGCTGAACCCTTCTGATGCATTCAAGTAACATGTTTTCCTAGACATCCCTTTTCACAAAATAACATCTTCAGTGATAATTTCAATGAGCACAAGAACTTATCTCTAGGACCTTTGAAAAATATTCTCTTTGCTTCAGAGTAGGACACAAACAAATCAATGGAAAATTTAGTCACAAAGCCACCAAAGAGCCAGTCGATCCAATGATCTACTGCGCGAGTAATCTTATTATCAAAGCTTTATGCGTTTTGGATCAATTCAGAGGTCCACTCAGTAACTGGGTCGTCTCTTATACAACGATGGAATTCAGCTAAGCGCGACAACCACTCCTAAAGATCGTATGAGAAGGAACTAAATAAAATCTCATGCACTTCTGTATAAATATATTTTTCAACCTAAAAAATAACTTATTTCTTTTATTCTATTGAAGCGAAAATTCCAGAAGCTTTTTATCCATCCAATCTTGTAATTCGTTTTGCGAGGGCTGCCAAAACATCAAATCTCCCTCAAAATGACGATCTCGGTCCTGGCAACGGAACAATTTTTTGGCTTGAGGGATCGTAAGTCTCACCCGAAGCAATATTGGGGGGGGGGTGATGGAACCATGTTTCCTCACCCTAAGGGAGGAATTGATGAGTGGTCCTCGGTAAAAACCCACAGAAAATTTATGTAGGTGCGCGCGGAGAGACTGCGCGACCCTTAGCAGAATACCACAAATTTTCTATCTCTTTGGCGCAGAAAAACAGACAGAAGCCAATCCAAATCACAGTACATCAAAGGCTTAGAAAATCTATTATGTATCAACAATTAATCTTAAGTTATCTAATATCTTACGTAATAGCTATAACAGAACAGAGAGACAGTATCACAATAACAGGGTTCACTCAACGCAGATAATAGATTAGAGCTAGATCCTGCTTCTACTTAACAGAAGTCAGTATTCATGCATAATCATAACATTTAGCTCTGTGCATTCATAAGTAAGCAAACAAATAGTGCAATCTCATCAAAGCATAACAATAAATAACACAGATGCATAACACAAGAAGTTTGCCAAAAAATTTCCTTATATTATCTCCAGATATATCATTTAGTACGTCAATATTCCTCACACAACAACCCTTACTAAACCCTTACAAAACCCTTCCTTGCACACGACCAATAGATTCTGTACAGAGCCAGGACTAGGTCTCCGTGCACATAGCCAACAGGAGCCTTTTACCCAACCCTAACTCGAAGAGAATTTTATAGACTATTTGCGAGAAAAACCATAAGCTATCTTCCACAATAATTAACTACTTACCTTAGACATATTCTATCTATTTATATGCGCTTAACGTTCAGATACTATGGTATCAAACCATGGTTTAAGACCCATAGTTTACATTTAAGTTCATTTACACAAAAATAGGGGACTTTGACCACCCCAAAGCCCTTTGACTCCCTTTGCGCAACACACACATAAAATATTACCCAAAATGAAGCTTTGAAACTTGTGCCTCAGGGGACCCTACTCCAACATCACCTACTTCTGGTCCTCTCCAGATTGAGAGACCTAGTATTGAATCCATCATCCAACCACCCCCAAAAGGTGTTCTTCCAAAATCATCCTATAATCCGAATGCGAGAGCCGCACAACACTACAATAATGTAGAGGATCTAGCTTAAGCGTCTTCGACGATGTTGACTTTGGAGGTCCTCCAGTTGTGTCCATCACAATGGAAAAAACTACTTTCCGCTAGTGGAGGGATTAATCCTGTAGATTGTAATCTTGTTACTTTCGATCTTGAGAAATTCATTCCTTGCCTCCCATATTAGGTAGATTTTCTGATTCAAGTTACTGTGATGGGAAAAAAAATTCATAGGACTGTTGTTGATGAAGGCGCTTCGACCTGCATCATGTCTGTCACATGTTGGAAAGCCATTGGCTCTCCTCCATTGATTCAGTCCCCGAATAAATTTGAAGCTTTAGACGGTAGAGGTTATTGGCCGTATGGTATTCTCAAATCATTGCCCATCCTGCTGGAGGGAAAAATGGTAACTTTAGAAGTTGAGGTGGTAGACGCCAACTTAAATTATAATCTCCTTCTTGGATGCAATTGGAAGCATGCCATGGTTTGTGTGGTCTCCACCCTTTTTTGTTTCCTCCATTTTCCTCATTAAGGAAAAATCGTGACTGTCGATCAGTTACATTTCTTTTCCTCTGATTCTTCAATAGGAAAAATTCCATATGTTAGGAAGACCGCTACCACCTATGAGGACATCAGGCTAGGTATATTCAAAGACTCATCCCTTATGGGAAATTTTCCACTCCCATCTCTGAATGTCGCCACTGTCAATATGATATCATTTGGTCACGATCCATGGATTGTTCCTAATACGGACCAACTCGAAAATTTTGGTGACGTTATGCCTTTGAGCCCTGCTAAAAAAATGTATCAGAGTATTCTCATGGCCTCTGAGGCTGCATCCGGAACCAACAACTGTTTGATTTCCTCTCTGGACACTTATGCACAGTCTCCCTAGTTTGGTACTTGGGAATCTGATGATCCCTTGAATGAGATTTTCCCCACTGACGAAAGTATCATGGAGGTAATTTCTCTTAAAGAAACCCCATGGGATGATGGACATCATCATTCCTCGTTTCTCCCAACCCTAGGTGACATCTCTTCCTGTTTGGAATCCCATGATTCATCTTTACTGACATGCCCATTTCAAAATCCAATCTTGATTCATGAAGTGATGTATGAAGGGAACATGGGAAATATTACTCCAACCAATCTGATCGACATCTCTGTCAAACAAAGGATTTTCGAGAATGTCCATATCGATGCATCTTGTTCTCCCAATGAGATCAATATTTACACTGATATTTTTCAGGAATTCTGCGATGTCTTCATGTGGTAATCTGAAGAGATGTTTGGCATTGATCCAAGTATTGTCGTGCATGCAATTCCTACCTATTCGGATTCTAAGCCCATTCGTCAACGACTTCGTCCTGTACACCTGAGAAAGGCTGCTGCCATAAAGGGTGATGTTGAAAAACTTCTCAAAGCCAAATTTAATTATCCTATACCATCGACAAATTGGGTCTCAAATATTGTTCCTATTACTAAGAAACAAGGGACCATCCAGGTTTTCATTTATTACCATGATTTCAATCGGGCATGTTTTAAGGATAATTAACCCACTCCTTTTATTGACCAAATCATTGATGAATGTGCCAGGAGTGATATTTTTTCCTTTATGGACGATTTTTCTGGCTATAACTAGATTAACATTGCTCCAGCTGATCAACACAAAAATGCGTTTATCTATCCATGGGGTAAATTTTCCTATAAAAAAGATCCCTTCTGGCTTGAAGAATGTCGGGGCCACCTTCCAGCAAGCTATGTCATATGATTTTCATGACATCAAGCACATAGTTCAACCATATGTCGATGACCTTCCTGCTCATTCTGCGAAACATGGAGATCACCCAGACCACCTTAGAGCCATCTTCTTCACTTCCGACACTATAATATCAGGTTGAACCCTCATAAGTGTGTCTTCTGCCTCGAATCCGGTCAACTCTTGGGTTTCATGGTGTGAAAAGAAGGCATATGGATTGATCCTCTTAAAGTCGAGACAATCGTCAATTTTCCTCTTCCCTCTTCTATTCATCAATTGCAAAGTTTGCAGGGGAAAGCCAATTTCCTCCGTCACTTCGTATTGAATTATGCTAAGCTTTCCAAAGTCTTTATTCGCTTATTGAAAAAGGGAATCCCGTTTAGGGATGAAATTACCCAAAGATATTTTGATGCGTTGAAACAAGCCCTCATCAATGCTCCTCTACTACATCCTCCCAATTATCACCATGATTACTGCCTGTATTTGGTCGCTTCCGAAAACACTATCGGTATGTTGTTGGTTTAGGACGATGATGATGGTAAAGATCATGTAGTGTACTACTTGAGTCGCAATCTCTTTGATACTGAGACCCGTTACTTTCATGTAGAGAAGCTCGCATTAGCTGATTTCCATGTTGTTCAGCGTATTTTTCACTACATTCTCCTGTGAAAAACTTTGGATATTTATGATTGCAACCCCATGAATTGCATTCTTACGTATAATTTTCTTGGGGGCAAGTACTCCAAGTGGATTGTCAAACTTCAAGGGTTCGAATTAGAATTCACTACTGCTAAGTCAAAGAAATCCCTTGTCTTTGCTGAGTTGAATTTTTATCTTCCTACCACGGTTGATCCCACTCCTCTTGATGGGTCGATTCTAGACGAATCATTCTTTCTCATCAGTACTCTTGATCCATTGTATGGAGACATCATCGTTTATCTCTAAGCCCAAAATTTTCGTCCAGAGCTATCCCACTCTGAGCGACGACAGATTCGCTACCACTCCCAACCTTACCACATCGTTGGAGACACCATATATCACACTGGTATTGAATCCATCCTCCGTTGATGTTTGACTCTCGAGGAAGCTAAGAAATTTCTCAATGACTACCACTATGGGGCCTGTGGTGGTCACATGTTCGATTATGATACTGCCCAAAAGATCCTTCACGTAGGGTATTTTTGGCCGTTTATCTTTAAATATTTCATTATCACAGTACAAAAATTGCATGACTGCCAAGTCTACTCTCGGAAGGAGCGTGCCCCACCCTCACCCTTGCACCTAGTTGTGACCATCAGACCTTTTACAAAATGAGGCATAGATTTCATGACCTGTAACCCTCACTTTGTAGAGGGGCGTGGTTATATTATCGTTGCCATCGATTATCTCACTAAATGGGCTGAAGTGATGCCTACATACGATAATGAAAGTCTAACTGAAGTGCAATTCTTGTTCAATCATGTCATAGCTCAGTTTGGTGTCCCAAATTTTATTGTATCTAATCATGGATCTCACTTTTGAAATCATATGATGACAGAGCTCGTTTCTCAGTTGGGGTTACATCATGATAGCTCCACTCCTTATTATCCATAGGCCAATGGTTAGGTTGAGGTTGTCAACAAAGTTTTGGTGACCATGCTTCAACGCACCATTGGGAAGCACAAACGAGATTGGAATCTCATGCTCTTCTTAGCTCTGTGGGCTTACCAAACTTTTGCTAAGACTTCCACTGGATTCACACCATTCTAATTCATGTATGGTCTAAAGGCCACACTCCCGATCGAGTGTGAAATTTCTTCTCCAAAGTTAGATATCGAACTCCTTCTTGGTACTTCACTTGAAGAGGAACGTTTTATTTACCTCGAGCATCTTGATGAGACCCGAAAACTTGTTGTTTTAGTTATTGAAGAAAAAAAAATATGATTTAAATCTCAATATGAAAAATCTGTCAACCCTCACATTTTATACGAAGGTGACTTGGTCCTACGTTATGACCAAGCCCACGAAAAATTTGGAGTAGGAAAAATTGAGCCAATGTGGCATGGGCCCTATATCATTCAACGGGTATTGGAAAGAGGAGCCTATGAGCTAGCAGATTATGAAGGCAACCAATTGGATGAGCCATGAAGTGGGCTCTATCTGAAAAAAAATATTACACTTAATCATGAGTGTGATACTTTGTACATTAGTGTTCTATTCATTAGTGTGCTTTGATTGGATTTTTGGTGTGATTGTTTTCTTTGCAGACATGTTTCCTCTGCTCACCTTGTGTTCCACTTGGGTTGCAGATGTCATCAAATTATTACTTCAGTTTTGCTGATGGCGCTTGCCATAGCACACAAAACCTATCTTCCGTAGCATGGGAACTCTTTGCCCCTGATGGCGTGTTTATTAATTACAACGTATTTGTTTGGTTCAAACAACTAACAATATTTATGAATATAGTGCAGTGATCAAGATATTATCAGATGCTATTGATCTCAGAATTAGAGATTTGGTTGTTAAATTAGACTCACAACTCTTTGTGTTACAGTTAAATGGCCATTATTTTGTGCGAAATCCTAAAATTTTGCATATGTATTTGTGTGTTCGATTATTGGAAATGCTTTTTGATTTTATTACATATCAACATTTTCTAAGACGTTTAAACACATTAATAGGTATATTAGCAAATCATGTATTAGATTGTCATCAACGCAACATGTAAAAAACCAACACATCATTATGATACATAAGTAGCCATAGAAACATGCATATATATATATATATATATATATATATATATATATATATATATATATATATATTGGGTCTTTCAAGTTTGTGTAATGTTCCAAAATGGAAAATACATGAATATAGAACAAAATACCGGAAATAACAATGAATAACATTACACCAAAATGTTTTTCAACCATAGAGCCATTTCATTATGAATATCAGCAAAAAATAAGTACAATAAAAATGGGCATAACTCAAATAATCAAGGCAAACAAGCCTCCCATGAATACATATGCCACAATATGAAACATAGCTGCTAAAAAAATGCAGGAGAATCAATACAGCGCAATTTAGTGAGGATGAATACTGTTGGAAAATTTAATAATGTAGATCTCCTGATATATGGCTCAAATAATTATGGGAGTAAATCTCTAAGCTCCCAAACACTTTCCCAGGTCAACCTAGAAAGGGTTTCCGGAAATACACCCAAAATGCAAAATGCCAGAATACAACCCTAGGGATAAATGGTAGCTGTAATTGAAAAACTATAAAGGAGGTGGCTAAAAATTATGTAGAATGAATAGAGCTCCTCTAATATATCCTCCAAATGAAAGGCTAATCCCCTCACTGAAGATCTCACCCTCCAAATCACACATTGAAACCTCCAATGCAAATACTCAATAAAATAATGCAGTCCTTAAGGGAAACTGTGCTGTAGGAGGTGGAAATAGCGGGGCCTAATGCCATAATATGGAAATAAGCTCCAGGACCTTCCTTTCTAGCCTCCCAATGGAAATTATCCCTCTACACTGAAAAACAAACATAGAAAGTGGCCCTAACAATCCTCCACTGCAACACCCTACAACACAACACAACTCTGAACAGAAACTGCACTGTTGCTGAAGACTGAAGCTTGGTATGATGCCAGAATGTGGACTATACAACTCAATAATATCTCCTGAGTAGGAACTTGAAGTCCTCTAAGGATGAGTGTGGGATTCCCGCTCGGGAACACCCTTGTACTAAATAGTACAACAGACCCTGCTAAACAACAAAAGCATGCATAGAAATGTCACCTGACAAATCCAGATCTAAAAAGATCAAAATAAATAATCATCTAACATATCCTTTATGGCTACCTTTCCCTTCCTTATATGCATTGTGAGCCTTCTCATCTTGGGTCCCACTGATTGATGCCACTACTCTCATGGAGACTATCTCCCATTAACACTACGTTGTCTCCCATTAATGATCCACTCTCTCCATACCAACGTTGTTGATTTGGTCAACATTGACCTTGTCCACATGCTTCAACCCCTATTCACACATGGAGGTGCTTTAGCCAGCTATCAATATGATACATTTTCACATTAAGAGGGATTTTATTCCTATTAAAGAGATTTATGGGTCTCCCTACCCACTTCTTCTTCTATCTAAATGACAAAATAAAAAATTAATATTCCAATTAGCTGCTTGCTAATTTTGGAATATTACAGTCCTCCCCTCCCAAATATTGCTTCTCCTCAAGAAAATACAAGGATAGAACTAAAGAGCCTCCTCTCCTCCTCCTATAGCATCCTCATATGATAAGCTTCTCCAATGAACAAGATGCTTTCTTATCATTATGTCTCCAAGTTTCTCCTCCCAAGTGTATAAGCTAGCCTTTGGTGACAAATTGAAATGGCTCTCATCATGAAGTAGTGGGATATCCATGGAGGCAACTATATGCTCTCTAGAGGCATTCTTTAGGCATGGAATCTGAAAAATATTGGAAATCTCCACTCCCATGTGAAGCTCCAATCCCCAAGCTATCATCCACACGAAATGAATCACCCTCCAGAATGGTAATTCAAAGAAAAAATCTTCCGCCTTTGGCTCCTACAATGTAGGTGGGTTTCATAGCTGAACATGATAGATCAAATTATCTATCCCACGCCATATCTCTCTCCACTTATGATAAGTGTAGAGCTGTTGCTGATATTGGGTTGCAATAATGTTGCCTTCAAGAGGCAGAAAGGCAACTGGATCTTCAAATATCCCCTCTTTAGTTTTTCCCAAACCATCCCAATAAAGTCAATAGATAATCATCACAATATGGGATCCAAATGAGAAATATACTGAAGGTTATGTGTAATGTTGAATGGTACCATCAATTTCCCAAGTGATTGTAGGGCAATTTTGGTAATTGTTGTTTCAGAACATAATATGGCAAGTTGTCTCCTCACAATTTTCTAGTTGTGCATGTTATCTCATCTACTAGAAAATAGTAAATGGCATTGTGTATCAACTGAGCATACAAATAATAGCACAACATTTTCCCAAAGCCATGCAAGAAATGGCTATATCCATCACTAATGTTGGTCTTAGAAAGACCATGAAGCCCAAATATAAACTTTCCCTTTTGTGGAGCAATGCACTGCATATAAATGGCAAGAAAATGAAAATACTTTGTTAGATGATCAATAAGTGCAAACAAACAACTCTTACCATGTAATGAGAGTAGGCTGATAATGAGATCCATGAATGATCTCTCCATAGTAGTCTAATATGTCTTCATGAGACCTTAGTGAATGGAAAGGAATGAACCAAGTGCTGCATGTAAGGCCTTATTCTCATGCTTGGAGATCCAAGTCAAGAAGATCATATCATGGTAGTAGATGTCTCCATCCATCACTCCATATCTCTCATATTATTCTTGCCCATCAAGTGCATCATATGTGAAGTGATCTTGGGAGCACTCCATCAACAAATCCAAGCTCCCAAGTGGCAATGCTATTGGCCTTTGTGAAAAGGTTCCTGTCATCTTATAACTCCATTATTTGACATGCCAAATGCCAAAGTCATGTGCCATAATGATGCTATATATGGGAGACTCCTTTCTATGAGGAAGTACCTCTTGATCCTCCAAAGATAAGGAGTAGCCCCTTTGCACCATGATTGTGCCACCATCTACTACTGCAACATCATGCAAAGTATGGGAGAAATCAAACCATACTCTCCCAAGAGTAACCAAAGCAACAACATCTCTTGCTGCTTCCTCATCTCATCATCATACAAGTTATGGATTAACATCATGATAATTGACTTGTAGAATGCCCCATACAACCAAATATTCTGCTGCCATAACATATGGGTGCCATGCAATGCCCCAAACCATAACACACCCTTGAAAATAGGACATGTCACATGATGGAAAAACTCTTTCAAGAGTAGCCAGTGCAACCATGCCTCCTGTTGCCCTATGTCATAGATCTTCAAGTGGCTCACCAACCCCTTGCTCACCATCCACACCCATTCATCCAAATGTGGTTGTCTCCTACCATGCTCCAAATTGGTATCCCTCCAATGGAGAATACCATCCTCCCAAATCAGATTTCTATCTTTTGCACTTCATGAGATGTTGAAGTGCAACCTCCTGTAGATCTCCAAATTATGACCAATCACTAATGACCAAGTTGAACCCATAAGGATCCAAGTATGTTGTAGGAAAAAAATTCTCATTGAGCTATGAAGTGCTCATCAAGAAGGATCCATCATAATAATGGGAGATCCCATCCATCAGAATATGTCTTCCATCGACCATCTGCTTATCTACTACTACACATGTAGAATGGTCATCTTAATGTCCCAATAATAGTTGGACCCCCAACTCATCATTGTTTCTCAATGACAATGCTGCTGATCTCCATGATGGTGCATCTGCTGTCTCATGATCGTGCACAATGCTGAACATACAGTTTTGCATTGGATTGATTAGGATAATGCCCATTCTATCCTCCAAAACTCTACACTTCAACCCAAAGTGTTGTGTGCAGCTCAACAATGAAAAACCAGGATGACTATATATCTCCTCTTTGAGCCAATCAAGGGTCCTCTACGTAGTGATAATCTTCTACTCCAAATCAACGATGTGCTTTGACCCTAGGTCATGCATTTTCCCTGATGGCATGTTCCCACAATCCTCCATATGATGTGTTGAAATAATAGGAAGTGGAAATGTTTGCATACCTTGGTTAATATTGGGAACATCTTGTACAACTACAAGGGTTCCTCCCACTGGTGTAATGTATCCTCCATATGCTGGTGATGATCATGGCTACTCCTTTATTGCTGAACCAGTGCTGGTATAAGTATCCTCCTCCTCATTCATCTCATGAATAATGCATGGGACTCTAAGTGTCAAGAGATCAATATCACTTTGATAAGGTGCAAGTGTTCCTTCTCTTGATGCAAGTACTCCTATAGAAAGTGGTGGTGGAAGTTGCTCTTCCTCTGGAATAATAATATGGAAATCTTCCCTTGGCTTCTCTGGTTTCTTCTTATCAAAATTTTTGATCAAACTTTTAGTAAAATCTACATATGCAGTCACTCTTGCATGTCTCAAGTGGATGAACCACCAAATGTTTGCTTCACCCTCAAGGTGCAGCGCTGCAATCTCAACAAATTCTCTTTCTACTACTGGATGTAGTAGGAAGAATGCATCCAAATCCCTTCTCCAAGCCCTTACTGTACATGTGGATGACCCATCAAATGTAGGCTATATAAATCTATTATGAATTCTCCTTCTATAGATGCAAGGTATCCTCTCTTCCTTGATCTGAATAAACTGTTGGAGAGTTAGATTCTCCTTGAAAGCCCTTTATTGAGACTTGTACTTTGCAAAATAATCCCTTAGAATCTCATGATATAAGTTTCCTCCATCTCCATGCTTTTAACCTTCCTCTTCAAAGAAAGTAGACATAGTCGATCTCTTTGGATCTCTATGCAATACTAGTTTCTTCTTCTACTGATAGGAAGTGCATGGACCTTCCTCATCTTGAAACCCTCTTGAGGTCTCATTGCATCTCTCCTCTCTCATCTGCTTGAACTCCTTGGAGAGGTTCTTCATAGATATGAAAAGATATGAGGCAAAACTCATTCCTTCCATAATTTTATATCTCTTCTTATTCTTATAACATATTTGATGAAACTCATAGGTTGAGCCAAGATTATGCTTTGATACCATTGTAATATTCCAAAATGGAAAAGACAGGAATATATAACAAAATAATGGAAATAGAAGCAAATAAGATAACACCAACATGTGTGTCAACCATAGAGCTATTTCATAATGAATATCAACAATAAATAAGTACAATAAAAATGGGCACAACTCAAATAATCAAGGCAAACAAGCCTCCCATGAATACATATGCCACAATATGAAACATAGATGCTAAAAAAATGTAGGAGAATCAACGCAACACAATTTTAGTGAGGATGAATGTTTCTGGAAAATGTAATAATGTAGATATCCTGATATATGCCTCAAATAATGTTGGGAGTGAAGATCTAAGCTCCCAAACACTTTCCCAAGACAACCCAGAAAGGTTTTTCGGAAATACACCCAAAGTGCAAAATGCCAGAATAAAACCCTAGTGCTGAATAACAGCTATAAATGAATAATTGGAAAGGAGGTGGCTGAAAATGATGTAGAATTAATAGAGCTCCTAATATATCCTCCAAAATAAATCTTGATCCCCTCAGTAAAGATCTCACCCTCCAAATCACACACTGAAACCTCCAATGCAAATAATCAAGAAAATAACGCATTCCTTGAGGGAAAATGTGTTGTAGGAGGTGGAAATAGTTGGGCCTAATGAAAAAATATGGAAATAAGCTCCAAGAACTTCCTTTTTGGCCTCCCAATGGAAAGGCCACCTGTCCATTGAAAAATAAACACTGAAAGTGGCCCTAACAATCCTCCACTGCAACACTCTATAACACAACACAACTCTAAACAGAAACTACACTGTAGCTGAATACTGAAGCTTGGCCTAATGCCAGAATGTGGACTATACAACTAAATAATTTCTCCTGAGTAGGAACTTGAAGTCCCCTGAGGATGAGTGTGGGATTCCTTCTCGGGAACACCCTTGTAATAAACAGTACAACAAACCCTGCTAAATAACAAAATCATGCATATAAATGTCACTTGACAAATCTAGATCTAAAAAGATCAAAATCAATAATCATCTAACATATCCTCTATGGCTTCCTTGCCCTTCCTTATATGCATTGCGAGTCTTCTCATCTTGGGTCCCACTCATTAAAGCCACTACTCTCATGGAGACTATCTCCCATTAACACTGCACTGTCTCCCATTAATGATCCACTCTCTCCATACCAGTGCTGTTGATTTGGTCAACATTGACCTTGTCCACATGTTTTAGCCCCTGTTCACACATGGAGGTGATTTATCCAGTTATCAAGATGATCCCTTTTCACATTAAGAGGGATTTTATTCCTACTAAAGAGATTTATGGGTTTCCCTACCCACTTATTCTTCTATCTAAATGACAAAAGAAAAAATTAATATTCCAATTAGCTGCATGCTAATTTTGGAATATTATAGTTCGTTAAATGAAAATCTCAAAAAATATGTGTTCCGTTACAAAAATGGCTCTTTAAGCCTATGTAATATTCCAAAATTTCCATCAGCTAATTGGAATATTAGAGTTCTTACTTTTATTATTTAGTTAAGTAAATAGAAGGGTGGAGGGACCCATAAACCCAGTAGATGAATAAAATCCACTTCTATAGTGTGAATGTGGGTTAATTGAGTAGTGGAGTAGCATTATGGAGTAGTGGAGAAACATAATAATGAAGAAAGAATGGAGGTCATAGAGCCTTAATGAGGAATATGATAGAGGTAGTGGAGGAATAAATGCAAGATGATGGAGATAGTGGAGAATCAATTTCAGAGATGATGGAGGAAGTGGTGCATTAAATGCACACATGATGGATGAAGTGGAGAATAATTGTAGCAGTGATGGAGATCATGGAGGACAGTGTAGTATTTATGGAGGCTATTGGCCACATGTGTAGTGCAGTTATGAGGTGGGCCAAGGCTAGGGAAGGCTCACAACCATAAAAGGAAGATGAGGGAAGCAAAGGAGGGAGTCTGAATTTTTATTGTTGAGTGTCGTAAGACATTTCTTTGCATGCTTCAGATGTTTAGCTAAGTCTACACTGCTGTTTAGCACTGGGTGTTCCCGAGCGGGGATCCCACCCTCACCCATGGGGGACTTCGAGTGCCTACTCTGGGAAGGTTTTCTTGGGCAACATTCATCATTCGAAAATCAATGCCATTTTCAGCCACTCTCATATGCACTTCCAGCTACAGGAATTACACATTCCTGAACTTGGATTTGAGAGTTGGAAGGTTGTTCTCAGTACTTCAGCTGAGAAACCTGTGGAGGGATCAAACCTTCACACTGTGGATCCATTGCAATCTTCAGGGAGTTTCATTGTCATATCCGGCATCAGGCCATCCATCTATTCTCCTATGCAACAACATTTTGTGCAGGAATTGCATAATTTTGCAGTGAGGGTTTGAGGATAAGAGGATATTCCAAGAAACTCAGCTTGGAATCCTATGAGGGATTAATTCTTCACTGCGGGAATCAATTCAGAAACCTGGGATTAAAATGTTATTATCTATCAGTAGGCTACATCATCAACCCTCCTAAACTATGCAATATTACCCAATAGTTGTGCATGTAGCAACTGCATATTTAGTGGAGGAGCTAGATCTTAAGTTTCTTAGCTTGGGATTGGGAGAAGGGACCAACCATTTAGTTATTGAGATGAGTGGGTGCTATTGTAGCAGATAGATCATTATTTCAGCCCCAGATTAGCAGTTGTATCCAGGGAGTGCGTAACTCAGCCAACAGGGGTGCAGTGTGCAACCCAAAAAGGGCCTGAAATTCCAAACTCAAAATATAGCCAAACCATTTCTGGGTTTTTTGAGTAGAGTCTGTGGTTAAAATATTGTTTCTTTCTGAGTACTCCAACAACCTCTCTCACATAGATCTTCTTCACAGCAACAACAATTTCTAGCAGCAACAATAATTTTTACTTTCCAGTGCTAGTTTTCAGTAGTGTTTCAACCATCTTTGGATGGCTCAAGTGCATCCATTTTTGGAGCACTGTGTGTATTCATTTTCTGTTGATACATAATGATATGGCTCAACTATTTTTTCTCATATGTATGATGTCTTGATGTATTTTGACATTTTTCTAGTTTTATATGTTTTATTCTTATTTGGAATTATGCATACGTTCTGTATTCTTGTCTTTACCATTTTGGGATATTATAGTGGTATCAGAGCATGATCTTTGGCTCAACTTGTGGGAATTTCATGACATCATAAGAATAAGAGGAAGAAGAAGAAAGAGAAGAAGTATAAAATGGAGGAAATATTGAGTTTTTCCACATTTCTCTTCAGATCTATGTAGGATCTCACCTTGGAGATCAAAGAAATGAGAAGGGAATGGAAAAACGAAAACTCAAGAGGGTTTCAAAATGCTAAAGGTCTGAGCAGCTCCTATCAGCAGTATAAGAAATTGGCGGTGCATAAGGTTCCATAACGCCCTACTATGCCCACTTTCCTTGCATGGCATGGAGATGGAGGATACTTGGAGCAGGAGACTCTAAGTGATTATCTTGCAGAGTACAAATCTTAATCTAGAGCATTAAAAGAGAATCTAAATTTCCAGCAGTTTTTCTAGATTAAAGAGAATCAGAGACCCCGCAACATCAATAGAAGAAGAGGGCATATGCAAAATAGATTCTTTCTACCTAAATTAGATGGGTCATCCAAAAGAATGACAAAGGCTTGGATGGAGAAGTTAGATGATTTATTCCAGCTACACCCAGTAGTGGAAAAGGAAGCCATTGAGATTGCAGCGCTGCACCTTGAGGGTGAAGCAAATGATTAGTGGTTCAGAAGATTGAAACATGCAAGAGTGACTGTGTATGAAGAATTCATTCAAATATTGGTAAAGAGGTTTAACAGAAGAAAACTGATGGCACTTTCCATTGAGAAATTTTCCAATATTGATGAGGAAGTATATGAGGATCAAAAATAAGATGTCAGCACTGATACTCCACGAGAAGAGAAATTACCACCACCACCAGCTGCAGTAGATGTACTTGCATCAGTGGGAGGAACACATTCATATTTGCAAGATAGTCCTAAGCATTCGACATCGAGATTCCCAGTCATGATTAAGGAGGTACACGAGGAAGAGGAAGCATATACCAATGCTGTTGTAGCAGTATAGGAGCAACCATCACCATCACTAGCAGTTGGAGAATAAATTGCATTGGTTGGAGGAACTCTTGTAGCTTTGGAAGACGTTCTCAAGCATCAATTGATCCAAGGTATGCAAACATTTCCACCCCATATTATTTTAGCACATCAAATCGAGATTTTTGGGGTCATGCCATTAGGGAATTGCATGACCAAGGGTTAGAACACATTGCTGATTTGGAGCAGTAGACTATCATTGCACAAAGGACCCTTGACTGGTTCATGGAGAAGATGTATAGCTATCCCAATTTGACATTGTTGAGCTGCACACAACATTTTGTGTTGGAGTGTGGAGTTTCTGAGCATTGGATTAGCACAGTCCTAATGTAGGGAAGCTATACAATAGCTTTTGAGAATTGGAAGTTATTGTTTCATGAGCTATCGTATTATATTTACGAAAAAGAGATATTGGCCATTATGCATGCATTAGTCAAATTATGATAGTTTTTGATTGGCAGTAGATTTTGGGTGAAGGCCAACCACCATAGTCTTCAACATCTTTTTGAGGAGGAGTAGGAGTTGCAGAAGAGGCAACAATTGTGGATCATTACAATGCAGGACTATGAGTTCAATATTGTGTATGGAAAGGGCCATGTGGTAGCAGATGCACTACCACAGAGATCAACAGTGTTGTCACTAAGGAGCAATGATGATTTGAAGGCCCAATTATTATTTCAACATTCCGATGAACGCTTCACTTATGAAGCATTGGATGGGAAGATGGTAGATGGTATAAATCTTGTAATGGATAACATCTTCCATTATCAGGACAAAGCCTTCTTGATAAGCACCTTACAGCTCAAAGAGAAGTTTCTACACGCACCATATTCAAAACCTCATAGGTTCTACCGGGCCATTGGTGAGATGTTGTCATGGAGAGACCTTAAGGAGGATGCACTTAGACATATCATGGAGTGCAAATATTGTCATCAGATTATGGAGGATGGTATCATCAACATTGTTCCGCTGTCGAGGTATGCACATTGCTTTGACATTTTCACATAGTACATCTCTTGACCCATGACTGAATTATCTTTCTGGGATGTCTGCATGATTCATGGTCTTCCAAAGGACATAAATAGTGATGGGGACAATTATTGTATGCGTAGTTTTTGGCGGGAGCTTCTCCATTGGGTGGATACCGAGCTGGTGTATTATATGATTCATCACCCACAGTTGGATGGATGGATGGAGATGATGAGAAAGTGGATAGAAAGCTACTTACATATCTATGACACGGGGCATCAAGAGGCATGGCTAAGCTAGCTGCTCTTGGGTGAGTATGGTTACCACCCGACATTTTAGATTGGTATGTTCCATGCCTTGCATAGTGCTAAGGTGATGCAACATGAGGAGGCATGGCTGCGCTGGCTACTCTTGGGAGAGTATGGCCAAGACATTGCATTTTATATGTCCATTAGCATATCACTGTTTCCTGCCTTGCACAATAGTGATTAGATGCAGCAGCTAGAGGCTTAACTGAGTTGGTTACTCTTGGGAGAGTATGGCCACCATATGACATTCCACATGTCAATTGGGATGTCATTTTTTTATACTTGGCATTATGATGTGTTGTGGCAGCAGGAGGCCTTGCTACGTTAGCTTCTATTGAGGGAGTATGGCTACCATACTTGGTATGATGATGATGTGATGTGGCAGCAAGAGGCATTGCTACGATGGCTTCTCTTGAGAGAGTATGGCTACCATACTTGGTATGATGATGATGTGGTATGGCAACAAGAGGCATTGCTATGGTGTCTTTTATTGGGAGAGTTGTTCTAAATTTCACGTGTTACTACATATGTATCTATTTCCTACTTTTCACAGTGTTGAGATGATGCTTAGAGCAAGCAAGGCCACCAGGGCCAAGGATTGGAGCATGGAGAGACATAACCTACTCCATGTAGCATGATTTAGAGATACAGTTTATGAGTTGGGACTTTCCACTTGGGGAAGGAACCACTACAATTCACATATCTCATGCAGAGAAGAGGCTCTTGGACAATAGATGCTTGCCACTTGAGGACTCATTGATGAGGTGAGGCATCTATCTACACAATTGGAGGCCATTATAGACATTCTAGAGAGGCAGCTATGGAGCTGGGCATTCATAACATATTGGAGCAGATAGGGAAAAATTCCATATGAGGATGCCACTTGGGAGGGAGATGGATTTTTGCAGCATCTACTTTTGCATTTTCTTAAGGACAAGCACCATTTTGGCGGGGAGGACTGTAATATTCCAAATTTTCCATCAGCTAATTGGAATATTAGAGTTCTTACTTTTCTTATTTATTTAAGTAAATAAAAGGGTGGAGGGACCCATAAACCCAGTAGATGAATAAAATTCACTTCGATAGTAGGAATGTGGGTTAATTGAGTAGTGGAGTAGCATTATGGAGTAGTGGAGAAGCATAATAATGAAGAAAGAGTGGGGGTCATAGATCCTTAATGAGGAAGATGATGGAGATAGTGGAGGAAAAAGTGGAAGATGATGGATATAGTGGAGAATCAATTGCAAAGATGATGGAGGAAGTGGTGCCTTAAACACACACATGATGGAGGAAGTGGAGAATAATTGCAACAATGATGGAGATAATGTAAGAAGATGTAGTATTTATGGAGGCTAGTGGCCACATGTGCAACACTATTATGAGGTGGGCCAAGGCTAGGGAAGGCTCACAACCATAAAAGGAAGATGAGGACAACAAAGGAGGGAGTCTAAATTTTTATTGTTGAGTGTTGCAAGACATTTATTTGCATGCTTCAACTATTTAGCTAAGTCTACTGTGATGTTTAGCACTGGGTGTTCCCAAGTGGGAATCCCACCCTTACCCATGGGGGACTGTGAGTGCCTAATCTGGGAAGATTTTCTTGGGCATAATTCATAATCTGGAAATCAATGCCACTTTTAGCCACTCTCATATGCACTTCTAGCTACAGGAATTACGCATTCCTGAGCTTGGGTTTGAGAGTTGAAAGGTTGTTCTCAGTACTTCAGCTGAGAAACCTGTGGAGGGATCAACCCTTCACACTGTGGATCCATTCTAGTCTTCCGAGAGTTTCATTTTCATATTTGACATTAGGCCATCCATATTCTCCTATGCAGCAACATTTCCTGCAGGAATTGCGTAATTTTGCAGTGAGGGTTTGAGGAGAAGAGAAAATTCCAAGCAACTCAACTTGGAATCCTGTGAGGGATTAATCCTTCACTCTGGGAATCACTTCAATAACCTAGGATAAAAATTGTATTATCTATCAACAGGATACATAATCAACCCTCCTAGACAATGCAGTATAACCCAACAGTTGTGCATGCAAAAACTACATATTTAGTGGAGGAGATAGATCCTGAGTTTCTTAGCATGGGATCGGGAGAAGGGACCAACCCTTCAGTTATTGATATGAGTGGGTGCTATTGTAGCATATATATCATTATTTTAGCCCTAGTTTAGTAGTTATCTCCAAGGAGTGCATAACTCAGCCAGGAAGGGTGCAGTGTGCAACCCAAAAAGTGTTGAAATTCCAAACTCAAAATCTGGCCAAACCATTTCTGGGTTTTTTTGAGTAGAGTCCATGGTTAAAATCTCAGATCTTTCTGAACACTACAAAAACCTCTTGCACATCGATCTTCTTCCCAGTAGCAAGAACAATTTTTACTTTCCAGTGCTAGTTTTCAGTAGAGTGTTTCAACCATCTTTGGATGACTTGAGGGCATCCCTTTTTGGAGCACTTTGTATATTCATTTGTTGTTGATACATAATGATATGGCTTGACTGTTTCTGCTCATATGTATGATGTATTGATGTATTCTGACATTTTTCCAGTTTTATATGTTTTATTCTTATTTGGAATTGTGCTTATGTTCTATATTCCTATATTTCCCATTTTGGGATATTACAACGTACATGAGTATGAAAATGTAAAAAAAGGGTTTCTATCGCCCACATAAAATGTAAAAATAGGGTTGCTATCTGCCCACATGGTGCTCATGATAGTAGGTGACTGATCGAATCACTTACTAGAGTAGGTGACACAATATGCCTGGAATCTCGACTACATGCCTCTGAAAGCAAAGAGGAATGTCATCAAAGGTAGCATACTCTGGGATGCCTCTTGTAAGGCCTACCAAATTCCACTCTAACTTGGATAATTGGTCTACTCCCTCCTCGTAAGGGAGATTCTCCACCGGGAGGGCTACCCTCCTTGTGATCGGTGACATACCTGGTGGTCTATGAGGACCCATATTTATAAAAGCATCATAATTTACGTCTCAGAATACATAATAAAAACATTCAAAAATTAAAAATGTTAATTTTTTATTTTACTTGCATCAGTCCACCACGTAGTGGAATTGGGATTTCGTTGCCTCATATAACACTTGGGCTTACGCCACTTGAGTCATGCAATGAAGGATCATTTGCAAGGGAAAGAATTTGATAAAGGATAGCTCTATCTTCCCCCTCTTAGTCTTTCGAGCCCTAGGACAATGTCTCTAGATGAGCATACTAGTACTCTCATCCCCGACGCGAGCTCTGCAGAGTTGGATTATATCCCCTATCCTAGACAAGCCTGTGATGAAATTGATTTCCATGACATCTAATTATAGTTCCTGGTCCCTCATGATGAATATCTGTCGATCCACATCCCAGAGTCCAATCAAATACTGGAGAAGCTCCAGCTGAGCTCTCAACCCTGATGTCTGAAAGAATTTCAGTAATCCATAATTGCGCAATTCATTTACACAAATTTGGTCTTGAAGTGCTTGTTGGTATTCCACCCTGTGGCCTCGTTCTTTCCATTCAATGACCATCTTTGCTGAAATCATCTGAAAAACATGTTCAAAATATATTTTAGGAGCTTTCATCGGAGTAGTTTTGGAAATCATCCATTGGAAATGGGTATATTTATTGTTTCAAAATCTTCCCCATGACCAATGAGACTGTCCAAATTAATTTGGTGCCGGTGGCACGCTGCCCTAATGGGCTAAACGTGACCAGCGCGGGTCTGATAGCTCAAACCTGCGCTGTCTGCAGGTGACTTTGAGGTTTAAAATCCTCCTCCCATATCCCTATTTCTAAAGATAAATGCTAAAAGGATGGAATTAAAATGAAGAGGAGGCTTTGGGATCTTACCTGGTGTAGACAGAAAACTGAAAGGTGTCTTGGATCAGCTGCACCACTAATCTGATGTTCAGAGGGAAAATGGGTAAAATGCACTTCTCCAATTCAATCAAAATAGAAAGGTAAAAATGAATTTAATTTTTGTCTATTTATATATTTTTGAAATAATTTCACCATTATTTAATTATTTTTCCACGATATCAATGATGTTTGTCATTTTTTATGCAATAACAAGACCTTTACACTGTTGGTGACTATTTCTAATGCAAACGAGTTTTATTTTATCTCTTTTTTGGACTCTGTAAACATTTACGAAAAAGGAACCCCCCTGGAGTTAACTTTCAACTCTTTTCTGACTCTCAAAAAATGAAAATATTGCCGAAAATATTGCCGAGTATTTGTCATTTAGAACTAGTTAAAGTGAATGAATTGGCTTGGTCTCAATATAAGTTTTCCCCTTTTTCGGGTTGAGATTTAATATTTATGAAAAATGAATACTTTGATCGAACATGGTCAAGAGGTTCTCTCAGATATTTTTTTCTACCTTTTCGGATACAAGAGACGACTTACGAAAAGGGACATGATGGAGTTTCCTTTTTGTTTCTTTAAAAACTCCGTAAACATGAAAAGTTACTGAGTTACCCTTTCATTGGACTCGTTAAAGGTTAAATAGTGAAAGACTGACGAGGCCGAGTTCCTCCTTCCTAGGGCTCATTAAAATTACTAATATGGATTCATTCAAATAATGAATGTACATTCTTAGCATATGATATCCTCTTCACACTAGCTATAAAAATAAAGAGGTACTCGTTAGCAATAACGAGGGAAAATTGAAAGTGAACATCCTATGAGTATTTCGGGCAGCTTGTCGCTCTTGAACATGACACTCATCTGTGGTTCGTGTCGGGTTGGGGACATCCTACATTTGTCAATTTTCCTCTGCAGGTTTTGGAAATCCATTTGGCTCCTATTCGATTACCATTTCTTGTCATCATGACCTCTGATCCCATTTGAGTCAAATTTTGCCACACTTCAGATTCGTGTCGCCGATATGTTCAAGAGAAGTCCTTTTTGTGAAACATTCTTTGCTTATATGACCTCATTTGTTACAATCCCGAATCACTACTATCATATTGAGATATTTTTTGTTTCATGTCGATGATGTGGGAATCATTACGACCCTCCTTTGACGAATCGCTTCCTGTCAAATTCAGCTCATTATCCAAGAAGGTGGTTTAGAAACTTCTTTTTAGTACCTTGGAGCTTGCATGCCTCAATGGAAAGTTCTTCATGTTCGAAGACAAGTTCACATCATTGGCCTTAGATTGAATGATTCTGCAAGTGTTTGAATTCAACACATTCATTCACACTTGTAGATTGTTCTGTTGTACCTTGAGGTCCATCGTCATTATTGGTGGTCTCTCTCGTGCTTGTTAACGATTTTCATCATTGACCTGTAATTAGGTGGTTTCTACCATGTTAATCAATAACACATCTATTCACATGGCTATATTCGTACATTGGATTGATTGAGATCGCGGTGAAGACCCTGGGTCACATTTGATTTTGGTCTAGGCTATCTGGAGTTATTGAGTATTCATGATTGTATACATGATCCTATATGTACAGATGGCTGCATCCATACCGTGGATCCACTTCTATGATCTATTTAGACATATGGATGTGACCATGTCATGGGTTCATGTGCTATTTTATGCCTAGTTATGAGTCACGTGGTTAGGCATATTCATACAAGAGATGTCATATATTGTAAATTTTTTTATTTGGTAGGTTTCCTATCAATGATCTGGGTTCTTTACCTTGGTTCATAAATCATTTGAGCCATCGCTCCCCGTTATTCCTTCATGCTTTAGGGGGAATATGTTACATAATAATTTTTCACCATGCTCATTTCCCATCCCTAATCCTGAAATGCCCCATGACAAACCTTGTGAAATGTTTCCACCATTAAGAAATATGTAAAGACATCCCTTGAAGACTCAAAGAAAACAACGTTGGAAGATTACTGAAGGAACTTTGTCAAAACCCTAGTTTTCTGAGTCAATGCACTTCCTAGTTTCATGCTCACGTTGATGTGAGATTGAAAGTTTTGACTTAGTGCTGCCAGCACCCTTATTTCTTGGAAAACCGCATTGATCCCTTTCTAGCAGTGTTTCCTCAAATGGAGGAGAATCTTTGACCTCTAGAAGTTCCAGGGCGGTGAGTTGGTTGTTAAACAGTGGAGATAGAGTCGAGCTATCTGATTTTAGAGCTTTGATCTCATCCATGGGGGTTTATCCCTTAGAAAGTGAACCTTCCTCCTCCTTTCATGGGCTCCCAACCTCTTCTCCCTTCCTATAAATTGGTCCCCATCCTTCCACTACTGGTTGGTCATTGTTGGGCTAGTATGAACTCTTGTTCCCTTTAAATTCTTGCACTGTGATAACACTTAAGTTGTTCGGGAGAAGGAATGATTTAGAGCTTTGGTGAAGGACTCAGATTTTCACCAAAGGGAGACCTCCAACATCAAGGCCTCAGTTGTAAGCTCTTCCCGTCATATTCTTCAATAAAACATCTGATGTTTGATTTCTATATTTGTCTAATATTTTAAGAAATATTCTGGTACTCCTTGATCTGCTAGATAGATAAAGTTTATGATTATTATGTATTGGATTACATTTGTTTTTGTCTATTGATCATCCACATGTATTTGTGTTCCAACAGTAGCAAGGAGTGAGCCTAAAAGGATCGTGGATGAAGGTCATCATCAACGGGTTCAAACATAGCGTTGGGAAAAATTTACCTCTATCTATTTTCTTGTCGCATTTTGAATATTAGTTAAGAAAGATTTTCATTATAAAGTATCTCAAGTTTCTAGACCCACTCTAGGGCTAGAGAGATTGCCTCTGTCCACAGAGGGGATTTATATTGACAACAATGTTATCAAGGAGGTTATAAGATGGAACTTGTGAAGAAAAAGCAAAATGAGGAACCATCATGATGGACACGAAGGAATCTTAAACCATGATGGAGAGGTGGAAAATCATGTTGACTTGGAAGGTCCAACAATTATTCAGACCCTTTAGAGGTTGAAGATGAAGTACAAGTCATATCTCTCATGAATAATTGAATACACATAAAAAAAGAGAATATCTTGGCCTTTATGCACTATGAAATATTATGTCACCATCACCAAGTCATGACTTCTCAAAGTGTCACCACAAAAATTCATATGTCTCAATTTATTTTGCGACATCACTTGTGGAATGTAATTATGTAATTTCTAAAAAAATGAGAAACTGTAAAATGTGTGGGAGCCCAAGGGTCTCAAATGGAATGTGAAAAGTCACAAGAAAGTTCTAAAGTAACATAGAAGCTCAAAGGAATTCAAAAAGTCATAGTAGGAGCTCTAGAGTCATGAGGGAGGTCAAGAGTCACATGGGAGGTGGAGAGTCACCTCATTTATTATAAATACACCCTCATAGCTTAAGAGATAGAACTTTAAACATTTCACCTTGGCTTCTATAGCTTCACATAGGAGAGAAGATCATTCTTTGGAGGAGCAAGTGGGGACTTAATGTTTCACTGTTGGGGCTAGTGTTGCATAATTGTAATAATGTATCTTGGGACTTTCACTTAATTTATGAAGCTCTTGGAGCCGACACACTTTCATGCATATTTTGTGAATGATTGTGAGACTATTATTTTATTGTTTGCGGTGTATGTTTATGTTAACACATACTAATGAAAATGAACTATTTCGTTGGCTTTGGTATTCATCTTGTTGAATGTGTGATGTTATTTGATTTTTTGTTCATTATTATCTTGTGAACTACTTTGCAGGTTAATCAATGATTCTTTCCATGATATTGTGTGTCTATTTTAGGATAGTATTATTAATTTTCTTCTAGAGGCTCGCTCTTTCGTTTCCTTTCCACAAAAGCACCTTATAGCATTGCAATTGTATGCCTCATAGTGTCAGCTTACTTGCTTGTTTCAAATATTGTTTGTATAATCACTTATGTTGATAATTTAAGCCAAGGAAAATCCCTAAGAATAATGGTAGCTGGGACTATTATCCAAATTGGGCTCCTACTCAAAATGGCGTGAGGTCTATTTGGGACTTCATAATGAGAATACCCCCTTTGTTGGAAGATTTTCAACACCGTCAACAGGTCCGGAATTCAAAAGGGCATAAATTTTGATATGGAGATTAGATTGAGGAGAAAATTATATTGCTGAAAATCTCTCGATGAGCTAAATGTGATGGTGTTGTCCATATTTAATTTTGATATGTTTGGTAAAGGAGGAACTTTGAAACCCCATTTCAATGAGGTAACTATGGAGGTTGGGTTAATGGAAAGTAACATGTTCCCCTAGGCTTGAGAAAGTAGAAGGTGATGGAAGGTGTTGTTATAGTGTGGTATCAAAGCATTGTTCAACATTGGAACTGGATGGGCTTAGTAAGGATTAAAATTGGAGCTTTGTTAGAGAGTGTATTCCTTATAGGTTTCTAGGTTGTTGTATGTAGTGCGTATTTTCAATGTTGATTGATTATGAAATGCGTACTAAATTTAAATTTTGTGTTTTAGATAGCCTCATGGCCATATGCTTATGGCAGGTGTGCCAAGGTGATAATAAGCATGTTTTATTTGTATTATTGATTGGATAACGATAATGAGTGTGTAACAACACATATAAATACCTAAAATAGCTTCAAAATGGTGCAACATAACATTGATAACTTCTAATAGTGGAAAGAAGAAGAATCACCGGGAAATGGGAAAGAGGAAGACTCCCCTAACTAGATGAACACCATTAGAAGTATAAGAGATAGACTTAAAAACTACGAGGATGATAGTGAGAGCCTTTTCATGGCTCAGGAGAAGCAGGAAAAAGTAAATGCCATCATATTCGTAGAACCTATTAGACTTGAAAATGCGGAGTTAGCATGATCTAGGTGCTAGCCACCTAAGAAAATATAAAGGTGGGAAAATTCCATTAGGACTTGGAGAACATGAACAAAGAACTAATGTTGCAGAGGGAAGAAAATATAGGAAGAGACATAGATAGAAAAGTGAAGATAGCGTGAGAGGTGGAAATTAGTACTCTCAAAATAGATATATACAATCACAAGAAACTGCCTAGTGTATCCACCAAAAGGCATTGTCAGCAGAGAAGGAGAGGAAGAGATTTGAGTTTGGAGGAATTTAAGAAGGAAGATCCTCCTACATTTGATGGAGAGGTGAAGAAGGTAGATGAATCAGAAGCATGGTTACTAGGAATGAAGAAATATTTTAGAGTGCATGACTACTCTAACAATATGAAAGAAAGAGTGTATAAATTCCTTGTAGATTCAAAATGATAATTGTAATTTGCAAAAAAAATAGACTTGAATCTACTCTACCAATTGTGGAAACCAATTTAAATGATTGCGAAATCACGAAGCATACAAGATAAATAATTCAATCAACACATTACATAATTAGAAAATAATATGCAAATACTTATACCTAACAAGTGGAAAGAGTTTGTTTCCATGTGTAGGTAAAAAATAAGCTTCCATAAGACCCTTATGTGGCCTCCTATGGACAAATTCGAATTTGGATGGAGAGGATCATGGGATCGTAAGGATATGTGTCTCATTTCATATTTTTATTGTAACTCTAAGAAGACATGTGCCTTATCACTTCATATTTGTATTGAAACTCTAGATATATAGGGAGAGATTCATGGACTCTCATTACTGAGATAGCTTCTCATCTTTTATATAAATAGGGGAAGCTTTCTCCTATCAAATCATGTGTAAAATTGGAGTTATGCTCAAGCTTTGAATACCGAATTAGATTGTTGCACCTTACCCATGATTGTTCCTTCATTTTGACTTGGTTTTTCTTACATATGGAGCTTCTCGATTTACCATCTCTCATACTTTTAGATCAGCTACCTAAAATGTGTGAGATTCACTTGCTTTTATAGATTAAATTTCATTTTGTTTCTTAGTATTAGTTTTATAATGACTGTGTAATATTTTCTTTTCTAAAAACATTTCGAGAGGAAAGATTTATCTATTTTCCAATTGGATCAAGTTTGAGGCAATAGAGCTCACAATTATTTAGTTTCCTTTCTTGTTCTGTTATTTAATTTCTTAGATCAAACTATCAATTCATTGTATAATTGAATGTTCCTAAAAGATCAGGCTAAGAAGGTGTTCCAAATTGGGTGATTGAATGTTAAACCTATACAGTCATTGAGATTTACTTTTACATGCTTTTACATTGCTTTTTAGATCCTCATTCAATTTTATAATTGGGTGTTCTTAAAGATCATTTCAAGAAGGTGATTTTATCATATTTTTAAACTGAATACTTGAATACCTAACTTATGCAATTATTGAGTTTTCCCTTTACATGCTTTAATTGCTTTCCTAGATTAAAAAACTAAAGTATAATCGGTTGCTTGTACATCATCTCAAGAGGGTGATTATGTCATATTGGATGCTGAAGTGATTGAACGTACCTTAATTGTTTTTCTTTACATGCTTTGAAATGCTTTCTTAGATTAAAATTTCAATTCCCGTAGGTCTGATTGCATGCGCTATATTTTCTTTTGAATTTGTTTTCTTTCTTTTCGTTACTTGATTTCATAGGTTAGTTGAATTTCATTTTCATTATTTGATTTCATAGATTAGATGAATTGGTTTTTGTTATTTTGTAGTTATATTGAACTAAACTGAAAGACAATTTCTAGCACATAAAATGCACGCATGCTTCACAAGTTTACGAACCCTCGGGTTGACAAATTAAATGACAGGCAATCACATTGCCCCAACATTTTGGCGTCGTTGCGAGGGAAGTGTGCATAGGAACTAGCTTTCAGTCTAGAGTGTTATTTATTTATTTATTTGTTTTTACTAGCCATTAATGGATAGCGGATCTAGAATACAACCCAAAGATTACATTGAGGAATGGTATCAAAAATCAATTGCGCCACAACATTGATCAATTCTTTGAGAGATCCTTGCGGAAAATCAAAAGATCAAGACGATTTTTCATATCCTTACAAACAATCAGGTACATTTTTCAAGTTTGGATATGAATATTTCAAATATTCTAATCCGTAAATGGCTTCATTGGAAGCATGAATATACTTAAAAATAAAAAAATATAGGTTTTTTTAGATAGATAGGAAAAATAGAAATAAAACCAAACTTAGCTAGAATTTTAGATTTTTTTTTCTTTTTTCTTTTTATTTATTTATTTTTTTTCAAAAAAATAATAATCAATGCAGATTAGTTCATTTTGAATAAATTTCAGTGACACAGTAAGAATCACTTCCTTTTTTATCACCATCAGAAATAAAATTTGTGTGTGAAAATATGAATTTATTTGACGACGCTGACTGGAAGATCAGAAAATCAGATTAGTCAATTTAAAAATTAAAATTCAAAAATTCGTCAAAAATTTTGCCGAAAATTGATCTACAATTCTATTGAAAATCGTTGTTTGCGTAGTGATCCTTTTTTTTGGATCGTTTTGCAAATTTTAATGCTTTTCACCCTCTCAATATTTTTTTGATTTATTGAATTGCATGTGCACAATTTTTCTTAAAAAAAATGTTTTGTTTAAATTAAAAAAAAATATGTATATATATATATATATATATATATATATTTTAAATGTAACATATATTAAAAAAAAAGAACTAAAACATTTTTATATGAAAAAAAAAACATAATATATATATATATATATATATATATTTTTTTTTTTTTTTCAAAACAACGAATGGCCCATGGAAAGGAGGCCCACGCATATGTGTGAGGCCAGCCTTTGGCTTGGCCTTACGCATATGTGCATGCCTCCAATCCACGCAAAGACCCATGCACTGCAATAAAAAAAATGGAACCTTCTCTTTTCCATATTCTGTCTTCCTGAAGCAACAATTATTAGAAATCGATTTTAAAAAGTTGCAGAGAGAGACAATGGAGGTGTATCGGATGTGTTAGTCATCAGTAATTTTCACTATTCGTAGATGACTTATTATTGGTTCTAGATTTCTAAAAACAAAATTCCATGAACATTGTGAGTTTTAGAAATCTCACTGCCTTCATTATCCTTAGAGAAATATTTTTACTATCCTTCCATTTTTTCATTTCATGATCACCTTGTAACTCCTACAGACTCCAAATGGCTTGCGCCTCTCATTTCCATCCTTTCTCATTCCCATAATCTCATTACCCTGTTTGTCCCTTGCCTATGACTCCATTGTCCATCTAGGGTTTTGAGGGAATTTTTCTTGGTTTCATGACTTCCATGGTTAAATCATCAAAAAGGCTTGTATATTGATGCTCTTACAACTCCTCCTATCCTTAATACACCTTCATAAACACTTCCCATCACTCCTATCCATCAAAATCATCATTTTTCTACAAAAAACTAGCCTATTGCTACAAATTGACACTTTTTCAAGACTAGGCCTGTGTTTTTCCCTTTTGGACCCATTCCCCTCACTAAATCCTTCAAATTCCACTTTCCCCTACTCTCTAACATCCATCCCTATCCCCAAAAATTTCCCCAATAATTTAGACAACCCCTAACCCCTTCATTCCCCTCCCTCTACAAGGCAGTCCTAAATCCCTTGTTTTACCTACACCAAACCCTAATTTCCCCTTCCAACTAAGCTAGGGTTTGCTATGGAAAGAGGGAATAGGAGCAAAGGATCCATATGATAGATAATATCAGAAAACATAAATCCATACCAATTCATAAACATCATGCCTCCATCATTTTCCAAGAATTCATTCCAAGAGCCAAGCCATTTGTCACACCTAGGGCTAGTTTTCCTTCAAAACTATGTTTCTGACCAAACAGAGATGCATTTGAAAAAAGTGAGAGGTTTTTGTCCATCATAGGTCCAAGAAGAAAAAATTACTTAATATTTTACATATGTGTCATGTTTTTAGAGAAATTTAAAAAATACAGGTGTCACGGGAGGATTGCTGCACCGCTGGAGTGACCTTGGGAAAATAAGGTTTTCTCATAGCTGGAGTGTCCAAATGACTTTATTGATGAGTAAAATTATAACTATACTAGAAAATATTTCCATTGAGATATCATGAGATCAATTTTGAGTTAAGGAAGGCCCTAAAACTTTGTCTGCACCATCACTCTGCATTTCTGCACGATTATTCAACACTGTTTGACCAGTCTTGGGAGAATCAACTTTTGAAAGGGAAAATCAATTCCAATTAGAGAAAAAATGGTATATTTGGAAAGTAGATAGGATAATATTTCCAACACGTTATCATGGGCCCAATTTGGACATCGGGAAGGCATCCAAATTCCCTCTGCAAAAAGGTGCTATGCCTTTAGAAACTGGAGTCTGGCACTGCTCCTTTGGACAGGAAAAGCTTCTAGCCCTCTAACAACCCAAATCACCTCAAAAGCTTCGAAAATATTTCTGAAGTTCCTTAAAAAATATTTGAAAATTGATGAGGTAAGTGGTTTGTCCCTAATGAAGAAAATCTTGCAGCAAAGAAGATAGGAAGCATTTGGCTCTAAGAGGAGCTAGGGTTTTTGAGATGATAGTCCAGTAGTATAACAAATAGTGATCAAATGCAGAAAAATACCTGAAGATGGCATACAAAGCTGAGCATGAAGCAAAACCTATAGAGAAAAGAGGTAAAGAGTATCAGTGTAAGAAATTCAAGCATTAATTTTCAGTCATTTACCCTCAAAATGTCAAAGGAATGAAAGCATAGGGTTGAGTTTCAAAATGGAAGACCAATCTGAGCATGAGTTTACTGTTATGTGACTGAAAGTGTCAAAAACAAAGAAACATCAAAGGAGGGAAAAATCAGTATGACATGGCAACTGCAAAACATAAGTGGCCAAAATAAGATACAACATACAGGAGTGTGAAAACTATGGTGCTGGCCAAAGATGGATTTAGCATACTTAAAGATCAATGAGAAGGATGAAAATAAGTTCTCTCAGTCACCCACCCAGCAAAGGGCCATTTGATCTCCAAGTTAAAAACATGGAAGTCCTAAGGATGCTGTCACCATGAAAAGTGCCTAGAAAGTCATGAAAGTGATTGGAATACATGAGCATGGTCCAAACATAGTAAAACATGACACTCAAGAAAAACATCTGCAAATAGAGTGATAAAGACACAAAAAGGTCAAAGGAGGTCAAATCCATCATGTCAGCTACCTGAAAAACAAAAAAGGAAAATGGTTAGAAAGGAGAAAGGACCACTTGAATTATTTTTAGCCACCTTCTGCAAAAAGCTCAAAATGAAAATCAGTGAAAGTAACCAAGGGACTAAAAAATTATAAAGTGGGTTTTGCAAAGGATAAATTTGTTTTCCTAAGACTATAAAGAGCCAATTTTCCTATCACTTAACTCATTGTGAATAGGCAAAGGAGTGAAAATCCCTCAAGGATAAATTTTTGAGTTTCAAGGAAAATCTAGGTAAGGTTACCCGACGCTGCGCATTCGTGCAGGTGCTACGCCTAGGGCACCTGGTGCTGCACGTAGAAGATAAATTGCAGTGTAAATTTACACTACGCTGCTCTTACAAGTGGGCACTACCCTTTTGCCTAGAAATGACCCGAGAGGCACAAAGGGAATGCAGTGCTACACTCAGGGATCCCGACAGGCCTGCACGGTGGCAGCTCTATGCCTAGGAGGACCCAACAGGCCCAGATTTTTCCCGGCGCCACGCTTAGGGTAGAAAAAATTCTTCCACTTGCAAAATTGCTAAAAATAACAAGGGAACACCTCCAAAGATGTATCGAAGAACCTGCAAAGAAGTCAAAGGATAAGAAGAAAATGAATTGAGCAGTGATGAAGAAGAGGTCAGTAGTGAAGAAGAAGACATGGAGGTGGATAATGATGATGATGAGGCAAGTGAAAAATAAATAGAGGATGATCCTAACGACAACAATGAAACTAAGAGCCCTAATGACAGTCAAAACAATGAGGCTCCTAATCATGACAGAGATGAGGAAAAATATGAAGAGGGAAGCCAAGATGAAGATGAAAATAGTGAGGAAAATGCAGAGGCTAAAGGCAGCAGTGACACCAATGAAGCAAGCTTAAGTAATAAACAAGACAACAAGAAAAAAGGTAGTCATGACAATCATGACAACAATCATGAAAACAATGAAAGAAGTGAAGAGGCTGATAATGAAAATGAAGATCACAACAATGATGAGGCAAGCAGCTTAAATGGGGAACAAATGAAAGTCATGAAATCAGTGAAGAGGTTGAAAGTGAGGCTAATGTTGAAGGCAAATAAGTAAGAAATAAGGGTAGTGAAGAGGAAAACATGGAAACAAATGAAGGCAACCATGATCAAGACACTGAAGTGACCACAATCAAACCTCTTCCATTGGCATATCAAAGGGGACAAAGGCTTCTGTTTGCTGCCTCTAAAAGGCAAGGGACCATGCCATCCACCTCAGCTCAGAAGCTTGACAAAGGAAAACAAAATATGAAGAGAGGTAAGAAAGGTAAGAAGGAGCTTAAACAAGGACTTGGCATCATTGACGTAGAAAATGAAAATGAAAACAAGGAAAGAGCCACTAGCATACTGCTCCAAAGCAAGGATGCAGAAATTAAGGATCTAGAAATATGCCTAGGTATGGCCATGTATAACATTGAATATTACAATAATGACAACAAGCAGCTGAAGAAGGTGAAGAGGGACCTTGACCTCCAAAAGAAAATGACCAAGCACTATGCATTGCAAAACCAAATTGTGAAGGCTAAACTCAAAGAGGCCCATGCCCAGCTACAAGAAATCAAAGAGGCAAAATACCAAGAAAACCTTGTAATATTGGATCAAGCTTCTCTATAGGTCTCTCAAACCCCATGAGGAACACATCCACCAAATTTGAGGAAATTTTGACAAATTTTGGTTTTTCGTGAATGTGGAGGCCTCTAAGCGCAACACCCTTGGTGCTACGCTTTCATCTCAAGCAACCCCAACAGAAAAATTTGAATTTTTGGAATCCTAACATCTAGTACAATATTATCACCAAATTTTAGATCATTTGGAGCATTTTTTACAAAAAACACCTCATTTTCACCTTTCTGCCTCATTTTCAGGCCTGACGTTGCGCCTAGAGAAGTTTTGGGAATTTTTTCATTTGTATAGATAAATGAAGCTCAATAAAGAAACCAAAGGTATATTTGGAAATTATACTCAGCAATATTTCCAACGGGCCATCACAGAGAAAATTCCGACATTGGGAAGGTCACCAAAACTTGGCTGCAAGTGGACCCATTTTCTGCCTGTGCTGGCACTGCGCCTAGAGTAGTTTTGGGAATTTTGTCTTTTGGAAAGGTAAATCAATATCAATCAAGAAAAAAAAGGTATATTTGGAAATTAGACTCAGAAATATTTCCAACGGGCCATGACAGAGAAAATTTTGACATCGATAAGGTCACCAAAACTTGGTTGCAAGTGGGCCCATTTTCTGCCTATGCTGGCGCTACACCTAGAGTAGTTTTGGGAATTTTGCCTTTTGGATGGATAAATGAAGTTCAATCAAGTAACCAAATGTATATTTGGAAATTAAACTTAGAAATATTTCCAACAAGCCATCACGGAGAAAATTCTAACATCAGGAAGGTCACCAAAACTTGGCTGCAAGTGGACCCATTTTCTGGCTGTGAAGGCACTGCGCTTTCAGACCTCACTGTGCGTTTTTGGCCAAAAGTCAACAAAAGACACTCATTAATTGAAAAATGATATTTTAATGTTTTTTGAGGCAAATCAATCCAAAATTAGGTTCTAGGAGTTATTTTGGCATTTATTTTATGAGATATTTTGTGCCTTGGGCCTTGCATGGTCTCTTGGGCATTAATGACATTTATGGATGATTTTGACATTTTCAAACCCTAGTTAGGGTTTTTGCCCTCCTTTGCTAGATAAATAGATAATTAGGGCCTTATTTTGAAATGTTGGCATTTGATGACTCTTTGGAGCAATACATAGTTTTATTGGAGATTGGAGAAGAAATTGGTGTTGTGGAGTTTCTGAATGGCTTGTCTTGAATGATGATGGAGAAGGCTGCTTATAGGATCCCTGAGCTTGGTTAATGGTGATGTGCTTATATTAATTTTTTTTTTTTTTCATGTATCATTGTGTTTCATCATTCTAAATTTCAGTAGGACAAAGGTTTTAGACTAAAAAATGTTTTCAAAGGCACCTTAGCTCTGTTTGTTCTTCACTGCCTCTATGTTTTCCTCTGATGGGTCTTTTTAGAGAATTCTTAATTTCTCTCTAGACCCCCCAAGCTTGTTTATTTCATGATTGGTTTAATAAAGTAGGTATCAAAGATGATTTATGGTTATCCTTGCTTGTTTGATGTCTCTAAACATTGTTCTTGAGGTCTCTCTCCAAAGTACCATTGATTAGGTTTTCCAAAGAGGCTGTGTTTCAATCATACCCTTTTTCCATGCTTGAATAATTGTTTTGGAGATCTTCATAGCTATGATCAATGATGTTTAGGAATTCCCTCTTCTTTGATTAAATTTTTATGTGTATCTTGAATGTTTTCTAACCTTGAAGGTGAAATCACTAGAAGTTAAATGAGTTTCTCGCCTTCTATATCTCATTGGATTGTATGTCTGAAATGCTTATTTGCTTAAGTCGAATCAAAGAGTTAATGGTGTGCCCTTTCTATTGATTTCTTCTTCATGCTAAATAGTGTTGATGTCCTCCTTGTTTTAAGTACATGATAAAGTATTCTTAGTTGCCCTTTGTCCTACTTTGTTCACAAACTTGATGTTCATTTCATTTCAAAAAAACCTTGAGAATCCATCTAACCAATGCTAGATTTGTCTTCTGATCCACCACGATTCACTATTGAAACTTTCTATGACTTTTATTGACTCCATAGCCCAATGACTAGAATATTTCCTCACTCTATCTATTCTACTTGATCATCTTACCCAACCAAAACAAACAAACAAACCCTACACTTAACAACTAGCCTAAAATCAAAACCCTAGAAGCAAACAAGTTCAAATCCTTTGCACAAATAGAGAGAGCCCTCTCTGAGTCCAAGAAGGCTAGGTCCTAGGACTCCAAAGACTGGTTTGATGTTACCTTGTGCATTTGATCTCACCAATCTAACAAATCACAGGAACCTAACCTAATGAAGAAACTGCTGATGAAGAGAATATTGCAAATTGCTGATGAAGATAATATTGTAGATTCAATTGTAGAGACAGACAATGAAAGTGTATCAAATGAAAAAACTACTGATGAAGAGAAGATTGTAGACTGCTGATGAAGAGAAGATTGTAGATTCCATTGCAGGTAATTCGAATGAGGGTGATCAATTTGAACTTATCCGTGAAAGACAAGAAATTACACATCAAAACCTTAAAAATAAATAAATCAAACCAAAAAATTTTAGTTTATTGCAGAAGTAATTGCCATAAAATGAAATTGTGAGAAATGCGTAACTATTAAAAACACATGATTTTAAAACACATTTTCTAAGCAAACCGAGGTGAATTAGGAAAAAATAAAACATGAGTTTTTTTGGGAACGGGGGAAATTAGGTAACATGCAAACTATTTACTAGATTTCATAGCCATCTGGGAGAGATTCAGGGTTCTTCAGAGCTCTGTTTTGTAGATTGCGTGAGGAAAAAATGATTTTTTTTGAATTGTTTAAACATGGCAAGTTGAAAGTAGAAGGATCCAAGTTAATAACAAACTCCGCTCCACATGGCAAGTGGTCTAAGAGTCCAATTTGATTTAATAAATTTGATTTTAGACACATATGTGTCTCATTCCCTATGTGTCTCATCATTAAAAATAATAATAATAATAATAATAAAAATAAATATAAAAAAATGAGAAAAAAAATTGCATATACAATCGATATTGAAGCAATTTATTAGGTGAAAAATACTTGCAAAATTTGATTGAAATAATTTTTCGTGCAAGTACTTTTTTTTATGACTTCAAATATTTTTGACAACATGCTTTTGCAGTATAGATGACGATTCAGTTTGACATATTTAATAATGACTTGTAAAACAATTGGAAGATTATTTATATGATTTCTCAATATTTGGCATTAAAATTTTTGTTGCTGTCTATTTTTCTATGAAGGTTTAACTTGCAGAACACAATTTTTTTTTGTGATTCCAATCATATTACTAAGCACATTGCATGAATCCATCCGGAAATTGGAAGTTGATTTATTTTTCATGGTTATTTCTTAAAAATGGATTGTCATCAATATCATGAATTGGACATAATATAAAAAGTTTTGATTTTCCTTAATCTGTTTTATTTGACATTCAAATTTTTGCGCAAGAATCAGAAAGGAATTGGTCATTTATTTTTTAACACACTTATGTTCTTTATGTCAAGTTTTTTTTCAAGTTTCAGATGATTTAATTTTCATTGAAGAAAACCACTTGTGCACAATTGGTCTTCAAAGGACTGATTTCATGAGAAACATAAGAACAAGTCCATGTCCATATCCATCAATGCCATTAACTTTCCTCCCATTTGAATTATAAATCAAAACAAGCAATTCAAAGCAAGCCACAATTATTTTCCCAGCAAGAGTCAGTTGTTCATTTTCTTTTATTCACATACACTTTCCATTACTTTTTGCCTACTCCTAACCCACAAATAAAAGCGAGAAGATCACTTACATGCTTATTGCCCATTGTCATTTTCCATTGTCATCCTACATTTCCATTTTCCTTCTCCTATCATTTTAATTTGGCAAATAAACCTTGCTTCAATGTAAATTATTGACTCCATACTCCTTTGAGTCTAAAATCCTTGCAAAAACACCTTGAGGCTTGCATGCCTTAAAGGCAAGTCTTCTTGCTGACGAAAAATGGGAATACATTAATGTCCCTTGTTCATCGGATCTTCTAGGTACTTGACAAGAACAAAATTATTCGTACCTAGCAATATGTGTTTCGGCATCTTGTCTCTCATTGTCATCAATGGTGAGAGTTCTTGTGTTGACTAGTGGCATCCATTAATGGCCACTAAGTCAAGAATTTCCTGTTATGTTCGACATTAGAACATCTATTCACATAGCAGGAATTATGCGAACAAGTTTTGAAGACATGAAGACTATCATTTTTAACATTTTGAAGCAAATTAAGAGGATATGCAACTACAGAATCAAATGGCAGCTGCAGAATCAGAGGACAACTACAGAATCAATATCATTTTGCAGCAAATTCAATAGTTTTAGTAGAGGCAATAAAAAGTCATCTTGATTCTTTTATCCATAACTTGTACATCGACTTGAAGAAGATTATGATTAGAATTTTGCAACCACCACATATTCAGCTCATCCATTTCCAAAGGGTAAGTTAAGGTATGTCATTTCTAACTTTTTACCATAGAATTCCTTGAAAAGCTAGAATGATAATTTTTGGAAAAAACACTTCTTTTCCTCATTTCATAAAATTTCCAATACCATCAGTTTTTTTTTTTTGGGGGGGGGGTACATTCATATTCACATTTTTCCACATTCATATCACATTCAAAATCACAAATACTTTCAAAAGATATTAACTATTACATTATTATTATGAGCATACAATGGATTTCAAAAGTACTTAAAAGATAATTGGATGCAAACACAATCATGGTTGTCACACAAGAACCAACCATGATGCAATCCAATAAAGATATACTTTGAACAATAATCAAATTATCATTATGCAAAGTTCAAAGATCAAAATTGAGTGCAACAAAAAAATATGGTTGAAACACAAGAACCAACCATGTTGCAATTCAACTAAAAGACTTTGTAGAAGTATGAAGTTATCAAATGATATCATGCAAAGTTAAGCCAAAGCTAAAAGCATAAAAAAAAATTAATGCAATAGATTGCATGAGGACATGCAATAGCTTCAGTTGGGGGATATGTTGGGCCTTGAAATTTTCATTTACTTCCATTAAATTTTCACTTATATTGCCATATTATCACCTTCACTCCACCTCAATTTCATTACATTTACCTTACCATTACCACTATTGGGTTACATTTTTGTTTTTCCAAACTTTATTAATTCCTAGTATTTTTAAGTGAATTTGTGGTTAAAAATTAGAAAATAATATGCACATACTTATACCTAACAAGTGGAATGATTTTGTTGCCATGTGTAGGTCAAAGAGAAGCTTCTATAAGACCCTTATGTGGCGTCCTAAGGCCAAATTCGAATTTGGATGGAGAATATCATGGGATCATAAGGATATGTGTCTCATTTCCTATTTGTATTGTAACTATAAGAAGACATGTGCCTTATCACTTCCTATTTGGATAGTTACTCTACAGATATAGGGAGAGACTCATGGACTCTCATTAATGAGATAACTTCTCATTTTTTGTATAAATAGGGGAAGCTTTCTCCTATCAAATCATGTGTAAAATTGGAGTTATGCTCAAGCTTTGAATACAGAATTAGATTGTGGGACCTTACTCATGAATGTTCTTTCGTTTTGACTTGGTTTTGCTTACATATGGAGCATATTGATTTACCATCTCTCATACGTTTAGATCAGCTACCAAAAATGTGTGAGATTCACTTGCTTTTATAGATTAAATTTTATTTGCTTTCTTAGTATTATTTTTAGAATGACTGTGTAATATTTTCTTTTCTAAAAACATTTTGAGAGGAAATATTTATATATTTTCCAATTGGATCAAGTTTGAGGCAATAAAGCTCACAATTATTTAGTTTCCTTTCATGTTCTGTTATTTAATTTCTTAGATCAAACTATCAATTCATTGTATAATTGAATTTTCCTAAAATATTAGGCTAAGAAGGTGTTCCAAATTGGGTGATTGAATGTTCAAATTATACAATCATTGAGATTTACTTTTACATGCTTTTACATTGCTTTTTATATCCTCATTCAATTGTACAAATGGGTGTTCTTAAAGATCATTTCAAGAAGGTGATTTTATCATATTTTTAAACTGAATACTTGAATACCTAACTTATGCAATTATTGAGTTTTCCCTTTGCATGCTTTAATTGCTTTCCTAGATTAAAAAAACTAAAGTATAATCGGTTGCTTGTACATCATCTCAAGAGGGTGATTATGTCATATTGGATGTTGAAGTGATTGAACACACCTTAGTTTTTTTTCTTTCCATGCTTTGAAATTCTTTCTTAGATTAAAATTTCAATTCCTGCGGGTCTGATTGCATGCACTATATTTTCTTTTGAATTTGTTTTCTTTCTTTTCGTTACTTGATTTCATAGGTTAGTTGAATTTCATTTTCATTATTTGATTTCATAGATTAGATGAATTGTTTTTTGTTATTTTGTAGTTAGATTGATCTAAACTAAAAGAAAATTTCTAGCACATACAATGCACACATGCTTCACAAGTTTATGAAACCCCTGGTTTGACAAATTAAATGACAGGCAATCACATTGCCCCAACATTTTGGCGTCGTTGCCAGGGAAGTGTGCATAGGAACTAGCTTTCAGTCTAGAGTGTTATTTATTTATTTATTTGTTTTTACTAACCATTAATGGACAGAGGATCTAGAATACAAAACAAAGATTACATTGAGGAATGGTATCAAAAGGCGATTGTGCCATAACATTCATCAATTCCTCAAGTGATCCTTGCGGAAAATCAAAAGATCAAGACAATTTTTCATATAATTACAAACAATCAGGTACATTTTTGAAGTTTGGATATGAATATTTCAAATATTCTAATCTGTAAATGGCTTCATTGGAAGCATGAATATACTCAAAAATAAAAAAATATAGGTTTTTTTAGATAGATAGGAAAAATAAAAATAAAACCAAACTTAGCTAGAATTTTAGAATTTATTTTTTTATTTTTTTAATTTTGTTTTCAAAAAAATAATAATCAACATTTATGAATTCATTTTGAATAAATTTCAGTGACATAGTAAGAATCACTTCCTTTTTTATCACCATCAGAAATAAAATTTGTGTGAAAATATGAATTTATTTGACGACGCTGACTAGTATGCTCTCTTCCCGCGCCTCGTTGCGACTTGGAAGATCATAAAATCATATCAGTCAATTTAAAAATTAAAATTCAAAAATTCGTTAAAAATTTTGCTGGAAATTGATCTACAATTCTATTGAAAATCGTCGGTTGCGTAGTGATCCTTTTTTTTTATTGGTTTTGCAAATTTTAGTTCTTTGCACCCTCTCAATATTTTTTTGATTTATTGAATTGCATGTGCACAATTTTTCTTAATTTTTTTTTTTGTTTAAATTAAAAAAAATTATATATGTATATATATATATATTTTTAAATGTAACATATATCAATCAAAAAAAAAAAAAACTAAAACATTTTTATATGAAAAAAAAACGTAATATTTTTTTTTTCAAAACAGCGAATGACCCATGGAAAGGAGGCCCACACATATGCGTGAGGCCAGCCTTGGGCTTTGCCTTACGCATATGTGCATGCCTCCAATCCACGCAAAGACCCATGCACTGCAATAAAAAAAAAGGGGAACCTTCTCTTTTCCATATTCTGTCTTCCTCAAGCAACAATTATTAGAAATCGATTTTAAAAAGTTGCAGAGAGAGACAATGGAGGTGTATCAGATGTGTTAGTCATCAGTAATTTTCACTATATGTAGATGACTTATTATTGGTTCTAGATTTCTAAAAAAAAAATTCCATGAACATTGTGAGTTTTAGAAATCTCACTGCCTTCATTATCCTTAGAATTTTTTTTTTACTATCCTACCATTTTTCCATTTCATGGTCACCTTGTAACTCCTACAGACTCCAAATGGCTTGTGCCTCTCATTTCCATCATTTTTCCTACCCATAATCTCATTACTCTATTTGTCCCTTGCCTATGACTCCATTGTCCATCTAGGGTTTTGAGGGAATTTTTCTTGGTTTCATGACTTCCATGGTTAAATCATCAACAAGGCTTGTTTCCTGATGCTATTATACCTCCTCCTATCCTTAATACACCTTCATAAACACTTCCCATCACTCCTATCCCTCAAAATCATCATTTTTCTACAAAACCTAGCCTATTGCTAGAAATTGACACTTTTTCGAGACTAGGCATGTGTTTTTCCCTTTTGGACCCCTTCCCCTCACTCAATACTTCAAATTCCACTTTCCCCTACTCTTTAACATCCATCCCTATCCCCCAAAATTTCCCCAAGAATTTAGACAACCCTTAACCCCTTCATTCCCCTCCCTCTACAAGGTAGTCCTAAATCCCTTGTTTTACCTACACCAAACCTTAATTTCCCCTTCCAATTAAGCTAGGGTTTGCTATGAAAAGAGGGAATAGAAGAAAAGGATCCATATGATAGATAATATCAGAAAACATAAATCCATACCAATTCATAAACATCATTCCTCCATCATTTTCCAAGAATTCATTCCAAGAGCCATGCCATTTGTCACACTTAGGGCTAGTTTTCCTTCAAAACTATGTTTCTGACCAAACAAAGATGCATTTGACAGAAGTGAGAGAGGTTTTTGTCCATCATAGGTCCAAGAAGAAAAAATTCCTTAATATTTTACACATGTGTCATTGTTTTAGAGAAATGTCAAAAATACAAGTGTCACGGGAGGATTTCTGCACTATTGGAGTGACCTTGGGAAAATAAGGTTTTCTCATAGCTGGAGTGTCCAAATGACTTTCTTGATGAGTAAAATTATAAATATTCTAGAATATATTTCCACTGAGATATCATGAGCTCAATTTGGAGTTAAGGAAGGCCCCCAAAAGTTGTCTGCACTAGCACTCTGCATTTCTGCATCATCATTCAACATTGTTTGACTAGTCTTGGGAGAATCAACTTTTGACAGGGAAAATCAACTCCAATCAGAGAAATTTTTTTATATTTGGAAAGTAGACAGTATAATATTTCCAAAAAACTATCATGGGCCCAATTTGGACATCAATAAGGCCTCCAAATTCCCTATGCAAAAAGGTGCTACGCCTTCAGAAACTGGCACTGTGCCTTTGGAAAAGAAAAGCTTCTTGCCCTCTAACAACCCAAATCACCTCAAAAGCTTCCAAAATATTTCTGAAGTTCCTCCAAAAATATTTGAAAATTTATGATTTAAGTGGTTTGTCCCTAATGAAGAACACCTTTTAGCAAAGAAGACAGGAAGCACTTGGCTCTAAGAGGAACTAGGGTTTTTGAGATGATAGTCCGGCAATATACCAAGCAATGATCAAGTGCAGCAAAATACTTGAATATGGCATACAAATTTGAGAATGAAGCAAAACCTGTAGAGAAAATAGGTAAAGAGTATCAGTGTAAGGAAATTCAAGCATTCATTTTCAGTCATTTACCCTCAAAATGTAAAAGGAATGAAAGCATAGGGTTGAGTTTCAAAATGGAAGACCAAGCTGAGCATGAGTTTACTGTTATATGACTGAAAGTGTCAAAAAGCAAGAAAAATCAAAGGAGGGAAAAATTAGTATGACATGGCACCTGCAAAACAGAAGTGGCCAAAATAAGATACAACATACAGGAGTGTGAAAACTATGGTGCTGGCCAAAGATGGATTTAGCATACCTAAAGATCAATGAGAAGGATGAAAATAAACTCTCTCAGTCACCCATCCAACAAAGGGCCATTTGATCTCCAAGTTAAAAACAGGGAAGTCCTAAGGATGCTGTCACCATGAAAAGTGCTTAGAAAGTCATGAAAGTGATTGGAATACATGAGCATGGCCCAAACACAGTAAAACATGAAACTCAAGAAAAACATCTGCAAACAGAGTGATAAAGACACAAACAGGTCAAAGGAGGTCAAAATCCATCATGTTTGCTACTTGAAAAAAAACAAAGGAAAATGGTTAGAAAGGAGAAAGGACCACTTGAATTCTTTTTAGCCACCTAATGCAAAAAGCTCAAAATGAAAATCAGTGAAAGTAACCAAGGGACTAAAACATTATAAAGTGGTTTTTGCAAAGGATAAATTTGTTTTCCTAAGATTATAAATAGTCAATTTTCTTATCACTTAACTCATTGTGCATAGGCAAAGGAGTGAAAATCCTTCAAGGATATTTTTTTGAGTTTCAAGGAAAATCTGGGTAAGGTTACCTGGCGCTGCGCGTTCGTGTAGGCACTACGCGTAGAAGAGAAATTGTAGTGTAAATTTAAACTACACTGTGCCTAGAGTGGAGCGCACTGCGCTTACAAGTGGGTGCTACTCTTTCGCCCAGAAACGACCCGACAGGCACAATGGGCATACAATGCTACACTCAGGGATCCCGACAGGCCTGCATGCAGGCAGTGCTGAACCTAGGAGGACCCGACAGGCCCAGATTTTGTCCAGCGCTGCGCTTAGGGAAGAAACATTTCTTCCACTTGCAAAATTTCTAAAAATCACAAGGGAACACCTCCAAAGACGCATCCAAGAACCTGCAAAGAAGTCAAAGGAGAAGAAGGAAATGAATTGAGTGGTGAAGAAGAAGAGGTCAGTAGTGAAGAAGAAGACATGGAGATGGATAATGATGAGGCAAGTGACAAAGAAACAGAGGATGATCTTAAGGACAACAGTGAGACTAAGAGCCCTAATTACAGTCAAAACAATGAGGCTCCTAGCCATGAAAGAGATGAGGGAAAATATGAAGAGGGAAGCCAAGATGAAGATGAAAATAGTGAGGAAAATGCAGAGGCTAAAGGCAGCGGTGACACCCATGAAGCAATCATCAGTGACAAACATGAAAACAAGAAAGAAGGCAGTCATGACAATCATGACAATAGTCATGAAAATAATTAAAGAAGTGAAGAGGCTGATAATGAAAATGAAGATCATAGTAATGATAAGGCAAACATATTAAATGGGGAACAAAATGAAAGTCATGAAATCAGTGAAGAGGTTGAAAGTGAGGCTAATTTTTAAGGAAAATAAGTAAGCAATAGTAAGGGTAGTGAAGAGGAAAGCATGGAAACAAATGAAGGCAGCCATGATCAAGACACTAAAGTGACCACAATCAAACCTATTCCATTGGCATATCAAAGGGGACAAATGCTTGTGTTTGCTGCCTCTAAAAGGCAAGGGACAATGCCATCCACCTCAGCTCAGAAGCTTTACAAAGGCAAACAAAATATGAAGAGAGTTAAGAAAGGTAAGAAGGAGCTTAAAAAATGACTTGGCATCATTGACCTAGAAAATGAAAATGAAAACAAGGAGAGGGCCACTAACATACTGCTCCAAAGCAAGGATGCAGAAATTAAGGATCTAGAAATATGCCAAGGTATGGCCATGTATAACATTTAATATTACAAAAATGACAACAAGCAGTTGAAGAAGGTGAAGAGGGACCTTGACCTCCAAAAGAAAATGACCAAGCACTATGCATTACAAAACCAAATTGTGAAGGCTAAACTCAAAGAGGCCCATGCCCAGCTATAGGAACTAAAAGAGGCAAAAGAACAAGAAAACCTTGGACTATTGGATCAAGCTTCTCTACAGGTCTCTGAAACCCCATGAGGAACACATCCACCAAATTTGAGGAAATTTTGACAAATTTTGGTTTTTTGTGAATTTGGAGGCCTCCAAGCGCAACACCCCTGGTGCTACGCTTTCATCTCAGGCACCCCCAGCAGAAAAATTTGAATTTTTGGAATCCTAACATCTAGTACAATATGATCACCAAATTTCAGATCATTTGGAGCATTTTTGACAAAAAACACCTCATTTTTCACCTTTCTGCCTCATTTTCAGGCCTGGTGTTGCACCTAGAGAAGTTTTGGGAATTTCGTCATTTGTATAGGTAAATGAAGCTCAATAAAGAAAAAAAAGGTATATTTTGAAATCATACTCAGCAAGATTTCCAATGGGCCATCAAGAGAAAATTCTGACATCGGGAAGGTCACCAAAACTTGGCTGCAAGTGGACCCATTTTCTGCCTGTGCTGGCGCTGCGCCTAGAGAAGTTTTGGGAATTTTGTTTTTTGGACAGGTAAATGAAGCTCAATCAAGAAAAAAATGTATATTTGGAAATTAGAGTCAGAAATATTTCCAACGGGCCATCATGGATAATTTTTTGACATCGGGAAGGTCACCAAAACTTGGCTGCAAGTGGACCCATTTTCTGCCTGTGCTAGCGCTGTGCCTAGAGTAGTTTTGGGAATTTTGCCTTTTGGATAGGTAAATGAAGCTCAATCAAGTAAAAAAATGTATATTTGGAAATTATACTCAGAAAGCTTTCCAACAGGCCATCACAGAGAAAATTTTGACATCAAGAAGGTCACCAAAACTTCGCTGCAAGTGGACCCATTTTCTACATGTGAAGGCGCTGCGCTTTCAGACCTCACTGTGCATTTTTGGCCAAAAGTCAACAAAAGACACTCATTAATTGAAAAATGATATTTTAACGTTTTTTGAGGAAAATCAATCCAAAATTAAGTTCTAGGAGTTATTTTGGAATTTATTTCATGAGATATTTTGTGCCTTGGGCCTTGCATGGTCTCTTGGGCATTAATGACATTTATGGATGATTTTGACATTTTGAAATCCTAGTTAGGTTTTTTTCCCTCATTTGCTAGATAAATAGAGAATGATGGAATTATTGTAAAAGGTTGGAATTTTATGACTCTTTGGAGCAATACATAGGTTTTTTGGAGATTGGAGAAGAAATTGGTGTTGTGGAGTTTTGAATGGCTTGTCTTGATTGATGACGGAGAAGTTTGCTTGCAAGATCCCTGAGCTTGGTTAATGGTGATGTGCTTATATTAATTTATTGTTTTTCTCATGTATCATTGTGTTTCATCCTTCTAAATTGCAGTAGGACAAAGGTTTTAGACTAAGAAATATTTTCAAAGGCACCCTAGCTCTGTTTGTTCTTCACTGCCTCTATGTTTTCCTCTAATGGGCCTTTTTAGAGAATACTTAATTTCTCTCTAGACCCCCCAAGCTTGTTTATTTTATGAATGGTTTAATACAGTAGGTATCAAAGATGATTTATGGTTAGCCCTGCTTGTTTGATGTCTCTAAACATTGTTCTTGAGGTCTCTCTCCAAAGTACCATTGATTAGGTTTTCCAAAGTGGCTATGTTTTGATCATACCCTTTGTCCATGCTTGAATAATTGTTTTGGAGATCTTCATAGCTATGATCAATGATGTTTAGGCATTCCCTCTTCTTTGATTAAAGTTATATGTGTATCTTGAATGTTTTCTAACCTTGAAGGTGAAATCATTGGAAGTTAATGAGTTTCTCGCCTTCTATATTTCATTGGATTGCATGTCTGAAATGCTTATTTGCTTAAGTCGAATCAAAGAGTTATTGGTGTGCCCTGTCTATTGATTTCGTCTTCATGCTAAATAATGTTGAATTCCTCCTTGTTTTAAGTACATGATAAAGTATTCTTAATTTACCTTTTTCCTACTTTGTTCACAAACTTGATGTTCATTTCATTTCACAAAAACCTTGAGAATCCATCTGACCAATGCTAGATTTTCCCTATGATCCACCCCGATTTACTATTGAAACTTTCTATGACTTTTATTGACTCCATAGCCCAATTACTTGAAGATTTCCTCACTCTATCTATTCTACTTGATCATCTTACCCAACCAAAAGAAACAAACAAACCCTTCACTTAACAACTAGCCTAAAATCAAAACCCTAGAAGCAAACAAGTTCACATCCTTTGCAAAAATAGAGAGAGCCCTCTCTGAGTCCAGGAAGGCTAGGTCCTAGGACTCCAAAGACTGGTCTGATGTTACCTTTTGCATTTGATCTCACGAATCTAACAAATCACGGGAACCTAACATGATGAAGAAACTGATGATGAAGAGAATATTGCAAATTGCTGATGAAGAGAAGATTGTAGATTCAATTGCAGAGACAGATAATGAAAGTGTATCAGATGAAGAAACTGCTGATGAAAAGAAGATTGCAGATTGTTGATGAAGAGAAGATTGCAGATTCCATTGCAGGTAATTGGAATGAGGGTGATCAATCTGAACTTCTCTGTGAGAGACAAGAAATTACACATCAAAACCTAAAAATAAAAAAAGATCAAACCAAAACAATTTTAGTTTATTGCAGAAGTAATTTCCAGAAAACGAAATTGTGAGAAATGCGTAACTGTTAAAAACACATGATTTTAAAACATATTTTATAAGAAAATCAAGGTGAATTAGGAAAAAATAAAACATGGGTTTTTTTGGGAACGGGGGAAATTAGGTAACGTGTGATCTATTTACTGGATTTCGTAGCCATTTGGGAGAGATTCAGGGTTCTTCGAAGCTCTGTTTTGTAGATTGTGTGAGGAAAAAACGATTTGTTTTGAACTGTTTAAACATGGCAAGTTGAAAGTAGAAGGATCCAAGTTAATAACAAACTCTGCTCCATATGGCAAGTGGTTTAAGAGTTCAATTTGATTTTATAAATTTTATTTTAGACACATATGTGTTTCATTCCCTATGTGTCTCATCATTAAAAAAATAAAAAAAAATAATAATAATAATTAAAAAATATATATAAAAAAAATGAGAGAAAAAAGATTGCATATACAATCGATATTGAAGCAATTTATTAGGCAAAAAATACTTGCAAAATTTTATTGAAATAATTTTTCGTGCAAGAACTACTGCTTCAAATATTTTTGACAACATACTTTTGCAGCATAGATGACAATTCAATTTGACAGATTTAATATTGACTTGTAAAACAATTGGAAGATTATTTAGATGATTTCTCAATATTTGGCCTTAAAATTTTTGTTGCTGTCTATTTTTCTATGAAGCTTTAACTTGCAGAACAAATTTTTTTTGTGATGCCAATCATATTACTGAGCACATTGCATGAAGCCATCTGGCAATAGGGAGTTGATTTATTTTTCATGGTTATTTCTTAAAAATGGATTATTATCAATATCATGAATTGGACTGAATATAAAAAGTTTTGATTTTCCTTAATCTGTTTCATTTGATATTCAAATTTTTGTGCAAGAATCAGAAAGGAATTGGCCATTTATTTTTTAACACACTTATGTTCTTTATGTCAAGTTTTTTTGCAAGTTTCAGATGATTTAATTATCATTGAAGAAAACCACTTGTGCACAATTGGCCTTCGAAGGACCATTTCATGAGAAACATATGAACATGTCCATGTCCATATCCATCAAGGCCATTACCTTTCCTCCCATTTGAATTATAAATACAACCAAGCAATTCAAAGCAAGCCACAATTATTTTCCCAGCAAGAGTCAGTTTTTCATTTTCCTTTATTCACATACACTTTCCATTACTTTTTGTCTACTCGTAACCCACAAATAAAAGCAAGAAGCTCACTTACATGCTTATTGCCCATTGTCATTTTACATTTCCATTTTCCTTCTCCTATCCTTTTTATTTGGCAAATAAAACTTGCTTCAATGTAAATTATTGATTCCATACTCTTTCAAGTCTAAAATCCTTGCAAAAACGCCTTGAGGTTTGCATGCCTTAATGGCAAGTCTTCTTGCTGATGAAAAATGGGAATACATTAATGTCCCTTGTTCATCGGATCTTCTAGGTACTTGACAAGAACAAAATTATTCGTACCTAGCAATATGTGTTTGGGCATCTTGAATCTCATTGTCATCAATGGTGAGAGTTCTCGTGTTGACTAGTGGCATCCAAATGGCCACTAAGTCAAGAATTTCCTGCTATGTTCAACATTAGAACATCTATTCACATAGCAGGAATTATGCCAATGAGTTTTGAAGACATGAAGACTATCATTTTCAACATTTTAAAGCAAATGAAGAAGATATGCAGCTACAAAATCAAATGGCAGCTGCAGAATCAGAGGACAACTGCAGAATCAACATCATTTTGCAGCAAATTTAGTAGTTTTAGCAGAAGCAATAAAAAATCATCTTGATTATTTTATCCATAACTTTTACATCCACTTGAAGAAGATTATGATTAGAATTTTGCAACCACCACACATGCAGCTCATCTATTTCCAAAGGGTAAGTTAAGGTATGTCATTTTCTAACTTTTTACAATAGAATTCCTCGAAAAGCTAGAATGATAATTTTTGGAAAAAAAACTTCTTTTCCTCATTTCATAAAATTTCCAATACCATCAGTTGGGGGGGGGGGGGGGGGTACATTCATATTCAATTTTTTCCACATTCATATCACATTCAAAATTCCAAATGATTTCAAAAGATATTAAATATTACATTATTATTATGAGCATACAATGGCTTTTCAAAAGTACTTAAAGATAATTGGATGCAAACAAAATCATGGTTGTCACACAAGAACCAACCATGATGCAATCCAATAAAGATATACTTTGCAACAATAGTCAAATTATCATTATGCAAAGTTCAAAGATCAAAATTGAGTGCAACAACAAAATATGGTTGAAACACAAGAACCAACCATTTTGCAATTCAACTAAAAGACTTTGTAGAAGTATGAAGTTATCAAATGATATCATACAAAGTTAAGCCAAAGCTCAAAGCATAAAAAAAAATTAATGTAATAGATTGCATGAGGACATGCAATAGCTTCAGTTGGGGGGTATGTTGGGCCTTGAAATTTTTATTTACTTCCATTATATTTTCACTTATATTGCCATATTATCACCTTCACTCCACCTCCATTTCATTACATTTACCTTACAATTACCACTATTGCGTTACATTTCTGTTTTTCCAAACTTTATTAGTTCCTAGTATTTTTAAGTGAATTTGTGGTTAAAAATTAGAAAATAATATGCACATACTTATACCTAATAAGTGGAATGATTTTTTTGCCATGTGTAGGTAAAAAATAAGCTTCCAGAAGACCCTTATGTGGCGTCCTAAGGCCAAATTCGAATTTGGATGGAGAATATCATGGGATCATAAGGATATGTGTCTCATTTCCTATTTGTATTGTAACTCTAAGAAGACATGTGCCTTATCACTTCCTATTTGGATAGTTACTCTAGAGATATAGGGAGAGATTCATGGACTCTCATTAATGAGATAGCTTCTCATCTTTTGTATAAATAGGGGAAGCTTTCTCCTATCAAATCATGTGTAAAATTGGAGTTATGCTCAAGCTTTGAATACAGAATTAGATTGTGGCACTTTAATCATGAATGTTTCTTCATTTTGACTTGGTTTTTCTTACATATGGAGCATCTCGATTTACCATCTCTCATACTTTTAGATCAGCTACCTAAAATGTGTGAGATTTACTTGCTTTTATAGATTAAAGTTTATTTTCTTTCTTAGTATTAGTTTTAGAATGACTATGTGATATTTTCTTTTCTAAAAACATTTCGAGAGGAAAGATTTATCTATTTTCCAATTGGATCAAGTTTGAGGCAATAGAGCTCACAATTATTTAGTTCCCTTTCATGTTCTGTTATTTACTTTCTTAGATCAAACTATCAATTCATTGTATAATTGAATGTTCCTAAAAGATCAGGCTAAGAAGGTGTTCCAAATTGGGTGATTGAATGTTCAACCTATACAATCATTGAGATTTACTTTTACATGCTTTTACATTGCTTTTTAAATCCTCATTCAATTGTATAAATGGGTGTTCTTAAAGATCATTTCAAGAAGGTGATTTTATCATATTTTTAAACTGAATACTTGAATACCTAGCTTATGAAATTATTGCGTTTTCCCTTTGCATGCTTTAATTGCTTTCCTAGATTTAAATATTAAAGTATAATCAGTTGCTTGTACATGATATCAAGAGGGTGATTATATCATATTGGATGCTAAAGTGTTTGAACGTACCTTCATTGTTTTTCTTTAAAAACTTTCAAATGCTTTATTAGATTAAAATTTCAATTCCTGCAAGTGTAATTGCGTGCACTATATTTTCTTTTGAATTTTTTTTCTTTCTTTTCATTACTTGATTTCAAGGTTAGCTGAATTTCATTTTCATTATTTTATTTCATATATTAGATGAATCGGTTTTCCTTATTTTGTAGTTATATTGATCTAAACTGAAAGACAATTTCTAACACATATAGTGCACGGATGCTTCACAAGTTTACGAAACCCCCAGGTTGACAAATTAAATGACAGGTAATCACTTTGCCCCAACACTTTCCTAATTCCCTATTTCCTTACATTGTTTCTTTGGGAAATAAATTCTATTAATTAGGAAAATCCCCATGCAATACTGCACAATCCATCATAGGAATTCATTTGACTGCATGCACCACCTATACAATTTGGATGATTATACAACTGATAATACACTGCCCTTGAACTCCAATCTCAACTGGGTAACTTTGAGTTCACACATGCATAAGTTATTCTGGATGATTGATCAGTTATCCGATTGATCAATGAGTGTGGTTCAAGTTCCATTTCCACACTTTGACCTTCCACTAGTTCCTGCAATAGTTGGAACTAGTTAAACTGACTTTAACTCAGATAAACTAAATTAGTTAATCACAACTCAAAATAAACTCAACCAGGGCTCCTAAAAATTAGGAACCGCTCTACATGACTCAAGTTAGATCCTCAAATCAAATTAATTTAACCAACTAAGTTAATCTAACTTAGTTTACTCGTATAAGTTGTCATGAGATGTGGAATTACAATTTTGTTTTAATTTAATTCAACGGAAAATTAAATAAGAATTTTTTTTGGTCCCATTTTCAACACTCCTTCTTAGAAAGAAAGGATTATCAGATACCCCGATCTTGCCTCTATGAAACTCAAATTTTCCTCTTGACAGTGCCTTAGTCAAGATGTCTGCATCCTATTCCTTTGTAGGAATTTACTCTAACATCATGATCCACCTCTACAAACAATCCAACATGGATCCATCTGTTGACCAAATGATCCAACATGGATCTTCTTCATCCAAATAATATCACAAGTTGCTTGAATAACAACCATGTACTCTGCTTCTACTAAAATGAGTGAAATTGATCTCTACTTCCCACTGTACCAAGAAACTATTGCTGACCCAATACAGAAGATTCCTCCTAATTTTCTCTTCTTGTCTGATGGACTCCCTACCGAATCTACATCTATGAAGCCTTGCAACTTCACTCCCTCTATCCTTTTGTACAAAAGACTAAACTGAGTGGTGTCTTTGAGGTATATAAACACATGTTTGGATGCCTTCCAATAGAGTTTAGTTGGGTCAACCAATGCTTGACTAAGTTGGTTAACTGCATAACACATGTTCGGTCATGTATTCACCAAGTACATAAGTGAACCCATAATCTTCCTTTACAAGTCTAACATATATCTCAGAGGCACCACTCAGTTTGGTATAATAGGTACCTTCACCTTTTCAAGTCACCTTTGAGGTATCTCAACACATGCAGCTCCTGAATTGCGCAGTTGGCTTTCCTAGCTCTCATCCCTGATGCTTAGCCCCTTTAACTCTGTAAAGTGTGCAATCATGCCCCTCATACCATCCGAAAATGTGCACTACACATTCTCAAGGCTCAAGGCTTCTCCTTGCCTGCCTAAACTGTGCAGTTGCACAATCACTAAGCCTCCTTGCCCAGCCTGTCGCCTGTCCTAGGCTTAGTTCATGAATCTGAATGCATCATCTTAGGCTAGGGGTTTTTGGATTAATTTCATCCCGCCATGAGTGAATTGCAGGAACATGCACTATATCAAGTCATGACGAGATGATAAAGGAAGAGAAGAAGATGGAAAGCATGCTCAAGTTGACTCTTGCACCTAAAATTGCAAGATGACTGATTAAGGGAAAATGAAAGGACACTAATTTGCGACCACTATCCAAGACTTGAGATCATTGAAGATTTCCTATCATCAAGGCATGCGGAGGAGTGGAGGAAGAAATATTTCATGAAGACACTTAACTTTCAGTAGCAACAATGGACTGAAATTTCCACATCATCAAGGAGTCCATGTCAGCAGTGTCATTTCATGTCATGTCACAAGTGGTCATGTCGTCACATCACTATTGTATATCATATTCACTTTAAACAAATGTATTGTAAAGTATAAGTCCAAAGGACACACATGAATGTAAAGATTCATGAAAGTGGAAAAGTCAAGATGGTAGTCAAAGAGTCATTGTAGGTTATATAAAATCCCTCATTGTATGAGAAAAGTAATTTTCACCTTGGCTCCACGAGCAAAGAAATAGAGAATATATGTTGCTTTTGTCGAGCAAGGAGTGGCTCCAACGCTCTACTATTGGATCTAGTGATGTTCATTGTATATATGTGTCTCAAAAATTTTACTTAATAATAAAAGCCTTTCAAGGCCAACATATTCTTTACAAATGACTTATGAATGTTTGTAATATATTCTGCGGATGTTTGGACTTCATGTTTTCTTTTCACATGTAGTAATATAGTTGAAATGTTTTCATTATTTTAGTTCTTATCTTGCTGAGAATGTGCTGCAACGGTTGTAACTGTTGTCCCAACCTTGCGGACTATTCCATATGATATTAAAAAATTATTTCTCATTTGATTGTGTGTGTAATTTCTGTCCCATCCTTGTGGACTATTCTGCAGGATATTAGAAAAATCTTTCTTAAGCTGTTGTGTGTAATGACTGTCACATCCATTTTGGACTATTCCACTGGGTGTTAGACATAATCCTTCGGTTCACGTGTGTCTCTTCCTGAGTGGTACTATTACCTCTCTCTTATAGGCTCACTTTTTTTCTTTATCCCCCTTGTAGTATGATCTGAAAATGGGTTGGATAAACCATTTTATGCTTTTCAAGAACCTCCCACTCAGTTAAACAAATAAAATATATAGATTGTACTTGACTTTTTGCGGAATTTATACTTGAAACATGTGTATGTTTTTTAAATGTTTAAGTGCTTTAAGTCCATTTATTTTTTTTGAAATTAAACATGTGTAACAGCTATATAATTCAGCAAATAAAAATCAACACATAACAACAAATTTAATCTAGGAGTTCACCTGAATATCGTGGGCTACATCTCCTTGAGCTCTTGTCATCTTGACTTACCTCTTTGGGATTATGGAAAAGTTTATTTTACAAGTTCCACACTTAACTCCAATGGTTACTGAACTAAACCAATGGTCTTAGAATACCATCTCTATCCCTTTCATGACTTTCATCACTCTGCAAATAGATCTAGGCTTCCTTAGACTCGATTCCTTCTGTCGCTGCACTTGAGCTACATTGAGCTTCTCTATGGCACTAAATCCTTTAGAATTATTTTTATGTCCCTAAAACCTAACCTATGTATCCAAAACATATCATACATCCAAAATGGACTGATCATTCGCTCCAAATGGGCATTTCATCCCCAATCTAGGCCTTCCTCCACGGTTGGCCCTGGGCTGCCCAAAACTTCCTTGTAGTTTCTCAAGTTCTAGAACTCTTAAAATGGCCCTAAAAATACCTTAAATGGATCAATAATGCAAAAAATAGTCATAATAGACTATTGGTTCACTGAAATTGGCCTCCGGCTACTCCGGTTTCACCTCCAACACTTGGTGGCACCCCCTGGCACCGAGGTCAAAGAAAACTTCTCTATGGGTTATCGGCCTGTATAATTCCTCAAAAGCTTCTGAAAACTCCTTAAATGGATTCATAATTCTCATTAAAATCATAAATGACTATTGGTTTTCTGCATAAGGTCTCTAGCTGCCCTGGCTAGGCCTCAAACTGCTACTGGCACTTGCTAGCCCTAGTGGCCCCTGGAAATTCACTAAAGCATATAGGCCTTCAAAAGTCCTCTATAGGCTCTTAAAACCACACCATTAGTTCCAAAACATATAAAACATCCAAAATTGACTATTGGAATTCTAGATAAGGCCTCTAACTGCCCTGTCTAGGCCTCAAACTACTGTTGGCCCCTAGAACTTCAATGAATAAAAAACCTATTCAAAAGTCATTTGATGACTCTAAAACCCTCACCATTGAGTCTGGAATGTCTAAGATAGTCTAAATTGACTATTAACACTCAAAAATTGGTTGAATCTAGCTCAAGATAGAGCCTGAACTGATTTTTCCCAATGACCCCTAAAAATCCTCCACCAAATGTGGAGAAATGGAATTAACTCCAGTTAAATTAGGAAAAATCCAACATTTCTAGTGGCACTCCAAATGTCTCACCAGTCTAACGGTTAGTGGTAAATGTTACTGCCATCATGTGGGCACATGCATCGAAAACTGCGTGGTGACATTATTTGTTATCATAACTGCCAGGGTAACAAACTGCATGTGAACACATTTACAACTATAGAACCATGGGGGTAAAAAGTTTGTGTCATTATTTAGTGGCTTGGGCCCACGGTTCCTGGCGCTAAGGCCACATGGGGGGGCTAGCCCCCCTCCGAACCGCAAACTACAAACCATTAAACTTTATATTATACCGCAACCATATATGGTTAAGTAACAAATAGTAGGTGAGTTGGTAAGGCATGTTGTACACGGGAAACATGTCTCGCGTTCAACTCCAGTGCATTCCAAAAACTTTAGACCAAAAAACATGGGTCATGTGGTGGCCTCCGAGGCTGCGACGTGGCAACCTCTTATTGGTTTAAACATCAAAAAGTCAACCCACTAACCAATAATATAATGCCACATGTCAGCCTCTGACTGGCCCGAAGGGAATATTATAAGGACCATTTCAAGGAATATTCTAGGAATATTCCATGGAATATTTTCCTTTTAATTTTCCCAAAATTCCAGTCAAACCTAGTCAAAGTCCAAAAATTGCAATTTACTGGACTTTTCAAATTGCAATAACTTCTTCATACGGTGTTGGTTTTTCTAACTGTTCATGGCGCTAGAATCAGGAAGACGAGATCTATCTGGTCGCTCAGGTTTGGCACACTTTTGAACACTTTGAATTTTGAGCTATCACTTAGATCCATGATCCAGTTCTGATCACACCTCTCCATTGGGAATCTTTTGGACACCAAAAGACTAATATACTGATCTATACAGTAGATGAGAGTACATAACCCTCTTCATTTCAGCCTCCATACACTTTTCCTTGCATGGCTTAATGCCTTTGGATCACAACTCAAAGGTAGTCGACATTCCCTTCCTGGATGCGCTTGTCCTCCTATTAAGAAATGTCTTCCTTGCACTCACCCAAAAATTTCTGGCAAGAAATTTACAGAAGGTAGCTGAACATCTCTTGCTTGATCATCAATCCAAGGTGGCTCAAAAAAACATGAGATTACAACAGAAAACATGCATACTTTACTAAAATTTGCATATGTACAAATGAAAGTATGTCTTATTGTGTCAAGAAGTCAAACCACTTCTTACCAATCCACTTCCACGATGAATTTTGCTACTACAGATATTCTTCATGTGAAACATCTGTTCTCACATCAATGATGGAATCCTTGGTTCCACTTTAGCCAGTATTTCTGTCCTCTGGCTTCATATGCTTGGGACGATTAGTTGGATGCAATGTCTAACATCGGGAAACAACATGTCCCTTTCTCTGGCAATGTGTGCATGTCTTTTTCACCTTCTTTGCAAGTTTCCTTTGCCTCAACTGCTTCCTGTATGCCTTCATCCTCTTCCAACATCTCAAAACATCATGGTTAAACATACCACAATATGCACAACAACTCTTTCTTCCTTTCATGCATCCAAAATTGTCATGCCTTGCAGAAACATAATCAACTTGATTATGGGAAGAATTATACCTCAAATGTAGCCTTTCATGTCCATCCTTTTTACCTTTATGAGGAGATGAACTTGTATAGGCTCCAGCTTTCTCTTGAAGACTAACATCAATGTTCATATATTGAAAACTACCCGAAATCTCATGCTCGCCATAAGTTTCATGTCTACATTCTTCTTGCTGCTATTGGGGTTCCAGTGTTTTGGCCAAATTTCCAAGACCAAAAGACTAGACAACATCAAACCACTTCGGGACCCCAGGATCTAGCCCTCCTCGGTCCAGAGAGGGATCTCTCTAAAAAGGCAAAGAAGAATATATCTTTGAAGTTCGATTTAAGGTATCAGGCTAGTTATAAGGCACAAGGGTTGTTGTTTTGTTTATTTGGTTGTTGGGAAACATGAAGGAAGGGTTCAATGTGAGACAAAGAAGTGGTCAGAGAGGATTTCGACAATGGGGAGATAATTCAAAGAACACTTGAGACCATTTGGAAATGGAGTTATAAAAGGGTTTACCTGCAATTCAATATCCAAGGCTTTCAAATGGGCTAGTCATCTAAAACAGAGGATCTTTTAAAGATGATAGTGTGGGATGAAATGATAAGGAATGAAGGTGAATGACAAGGAAACCTTCCAAGGTGACCACCTTGGAGATGATCTAGGGACAGGGCATGCCTTAAACGTCTATGACCAAACTCCTAAAGAGGCTAACTTTTCAGACAAGGGAAAACATTAAAGATTTAACACAAAGATGAAGCCTGAGATCAGAGAAAGAATTTGAACTTTCAATGCTTTGACATTAAACTCAAGGGAACTTAGAGAGGTTCAACTGTTGGAAAAGGACCTTAGTGAGATAGAATTAGTTCTAAATCTCCCCTTATCCCAATTATTTCAATTAAAACTAGAAAATAACATCGAAGAACTGACATCTTAAATTCAGACATCAGCAAGTAGTGATAACCAACTACTCTACTGGTTAAATTATCTAGAACTAGTTCTCAGATTGCACAATTAGTAGAAAAAAATCAAACATAAGAAGAGCAGGAAGCATTAGGGTACCATGCAAGGGTATATCCTAAGCCAGATTACTGATTCTTATCAGAGAAATGAAATATGATGAATTACAGAAGGAAAATAGAGACAAAGGTAGAACACATCACCGCTGCTTTAAATCAGGATCCAATGAAACATGCTTGTCATATTAAAGAGAAACACCAGCCATATACAACATTTTCCAACAACTTGATATTCAGTCTGAAATCATCTCCTCAGCCTATTTTACAACTATGCACATAGAACTATATCTCAAAAGAAATAGATTACAATCCACGGTTATCCAAACAACAACCTTTACAATGTATTTTTCATGAGTTTTATAGCTGAAAGAGAGGCAGAAGAGGTAGATAGAAATTTTAATGAAACATTTAAAACAAAGGAAGAAGAGAGCTCAAGGCCCATTCTTTCATAATATCCTTTCATTGACTTTCAGTACTCTTTGGATGAAAGAGTGGTCTTCGACAGGCTGATCATAACTTCACAGGTATGTTCTTCGATGTAATTTTTGGTTGTTTGTACTCTGTAGTACTTCTGGGACATGAAAAGGAAGATAAATGACTTCAGGTCTACCATACTGTATAACAAATGCTCTGGTTATCTTAGGAATTTCTGTCAGGGTGGAGGTCTTCTCAGGAACTTTGATGGAGAATAAAATATTATGGGAACTCGTCCTTTCTTGGGAAAGAACCTTCTGCTGATGTGAAGCACTGATAGGATTTTTTTTATGTACTTCAGGCTTTATTAGGCTTTCTGTGTCATTCATAAGGTCTTCAATCTGTACATTTGCCCTCTAATACTAGATTAAAGCTTCAAATCTTCAATAATAGGCTTCAAATCACTTTAAACCTTCACTGATACTCTTTGTTGCTTCTGTTGACTGTCTCTGTCTGTGAAAATGCAGTTTTAATGGTGCTGGAGGTTTGATAGAGTTAAACACTGGTCTTTTAATGAAATATTTCATTCAACAACCTTCCTAGGCATTTTCTCTGCAATCTCTAGCTCAGAATAAGCTTTCTCTGCACTCTGTGTCACTATGACAGTGACTGTAAGCAATAATGGTTTTCACCATCTGTAACCCTGCAAAAAGACGATAAGCATGTTAAGAAAAATCCATGGGAGTGGAGGTTGGATGCTATGGAGGCCTGTGGAAATGGCAGCGCAGCAGTGAAAGCAGTGGCTGTAGCAAAGAAAACGATGAAAACTGTGAAAGAGTGTTGAAACAATGATCTGATGGAGGTCTGGTGAAAATATGGTTTTGGACTATTGGATTTGATCTGATGGAGGCAATTGATGGTCAGAATTCACCGATGGGATTTCTTTTGAAGGTTAGGCAGAGAAATTAAATTTTAATGTAAAACATAAAAGTTAAAACTTTGGGTGAATTAAAAAGGAATATGAGTGAAATGAATGAAATCGAAGGCTACTTTATGGTGGGACCGGAAGGCAGAGGGCGATTTGAATGTGGACCGTTAGATCTCATGAGGAGATCAACGGTGGAGATTTCCCGAAGAAGTCCTTTGGGAGGTCCGATGAAAGAATATGGATGAAAAACACGATGGAATGAGGGTCGTAGATCTAGATCAGATCAACGGTCGAGATCTTCGGGAAGAGCTTTCGGAGGCAGAAGGGGGAAAGTAGTTTCCAGAAGAAAACAACTCTTTTCACGCGGCTTAGGAGGAGTTTTGGAAATTTCCCAAAAAAACGCGATATGCTCTGCCGCTTGACACGTGTCCTCTTCAAAATTGCCCATTTTGCATTTTTTTAGAGTGTTAACCTTCGGGCACAGAAAAAATGTGAAACACAATGGTGGCCACTGGATGAAAGGCGGAGAGATCCGACGGTGCGGGATAGTGTGCGATATGAAAAGGTGCATGCTCGGTATGGTGGGGAATAGTCAAAGGCGGGTTCAATTTGGGCCGTCAGATCTGTATAATGGACCGTCAAGATCAAACGAAGGGGAACCAATGTTCCAAAGGGAGAAAGGTTATAATGGTGAGTGAAACAAATCCTGACCGTTGGATTAAAGGGAACGAACGACAGGGATTGAATCGCAATCGAAGAAGGCAGGGGGCCAAAAATCTGAGTTTCGAACTTGCAATTATGCGTGGATCGTTGGATCGGTAGGAGATCAATGGTGGAGATCTGATCGGAGGGGGAGCGATGGAGGGCACAGGGGCAGAGCACGATTCAATCTGGGCCGTTGGTTCTTGTGGATTCAATGGCCAAGATTGAATCGGCGGATCACGAATTGGAGGGGACAAAGGGTGGCACATTAAGATTTTGCAATTAGAGATCATACGAGGGCCGTCAGATCATGAAAGGGATCAACGATCAATTTTCAATCAAGGGTAATGGGATGATGTGATGGGTGCGGTGATACCTAAGCGCTGGCCGTTATATCTATATAGATCAACGGTTGATATTGCATTCACGGTCGATAGAACAAATGATATCACATCAGAAAATTTTGATTTACAAAGGAAATGGGCTCACAATAAAACTCCTGATTGTGATTAGTGCCATGGGGCTTAGTGCTTGGTCTTGGCATCGGTCGTATGCAGAAAAAGGGGTTGAGGGTTGGGCCGAAAGGGACTTAGCCTGTAATAAGGTAAAAAGTGGGTTTTTAGCCAAAAAACAGAGTTTCCAGGGCTTAGAAAGGGGTTCCGGTAGAGGAATAAAGGGGTTTTAACACCAAATGAAGGGATTCACAAGGTTTTTAAACGAGAATTTGGTGATTTAGATGACTGAAGAAGGGATTTTTGGGGTTTTTAGGGAAATTTGGAGAAGGGAAAAAAGGGGTTAAAAAGGGGAATTGGCAGGGATAAAAGGGAGAAAATGGAGGCTTTCTTGAGCACAATTGTTTCTCACACAGTGAGGCTTTCTTGATGGAAACATCAGTGAAGATCTTTCCAAAGGAAAAAAACACTCAGAGGCTTCAAGAATGATATGTTTCCAGAGGAAATGTATTTCTTGAAGGCTCAGAAAAATATTTAGCCACCTGTTTGCTTGACAAAAATTTATAGGTGGCTAACAGTTGCTCCACATGGGGATGGCATCTTAAAGGTGTCAAGAATCCCATAAAACAATATTTGGAGTAGGCCAGATGCCTAATACTTGACACATATTTCTTTCTTTAATCAGCTGCCACAACTCATGAAGACATCACATCATCAGAAACATTCTCCCAAACAATCTACCTACCCATCCTACATTCCTAACATTTTTTCTTAAAGGTGCATTTAAATTTGCAGACCTTCTTCATAATTTTTTTTATTGAAAGAAGAAAACAAACTAATCTAATTCTACCCTTATTCCTCCATGATATGAGATTAAATAGTTGGCCTCATAGTTTCTCTTCCTAAACTAATATCTGCTATGATTAACTGTCTAGCAGATTTCATTCTCTACATTCTACAATAGAAATTTAAAAATAGTCAAACCAGGATTAGACTATCTGGTTTGCTGTGGGTCCATGGCATAAAGATAGCTACACATGAACTGAAATTTGCAGAAAATTGGAACCAAAATTATGAAGGCTTGAAATTGTGAGACTTTGAAGCATCCTTCCTTTCCCTGTGACTCAGGTTTTGAGCTTGTTAGTGTCACTTTCTTCTTCATTTCAGCTCTGGTTTTGGGCTTTTTAGAGCTGAGTCTTCTTTCTTCTCTTTGCTGGTTTAGATTTTGAGCATATTAGAACCAGACTCTCACTTTCCTTGGATCAGGTTTTGATCATGTTAGAGCCAATATTTTGCACTTCAGAGGTTCAAGTTTTGAGCATGTCTGAACCTCTCTTTATATTATTTTTTGAAACATTTTTTTTTTCTTTAAAAAAAAACACTGCAATGGTATTTACAATGGAAATGAAAACTTTAAACTGGAAATCAATAGTAGTAATGCTTGAGCATCCTGCCATTGACAGGGCCCCCAAACAGATCTGTACCATCTAGCTCCTGCATAAAAAAATGCATTTGGACCAATGGTGGATTGGATGATGTAAGGACCCTGCCAAAAACTGTCAAATTTGCCATGCTTTCCTTTGTCCTCTCTCCTAGAGTCCCACTTAAGTACCTTATCTCCAATTTTGAAGTCACAAGATTTTGTTCTCTTATCAAATAACTTTATGTTTTCTTGCACTTTCAGAGCTCTGTTGTAGACTTATTCTCTTGTTTGTTGAAGATGTATTGTTTGATTTATCCTCCTTACCATGTTTTCCTCTTCTGTCTATATTTATTGGACTAGTTTAATCACTGGTACCCCTAGGCTGGTAGGAAACACTGTCTCTGTTCCATAAACAAGCTGATATGGAGATAGACCAATGGATTTCTTTGTAGTCAATCTGTCAGCCCACAAAGAATGCACTAACTTGTTATGCCATGATTTTTTGTTCTCTTCAAGTAGCTTCTTGATGATGGTCACCAAGATTTCATTTGATGATTCAACTAGCCCATTGCCTTGTGGGTAATAAGCAGTAGAATGACCAAGTGCAATCTGGTACCTGTGACAAAAATCAATCATCTTCTTGGATCCAAAAGTAGCAGCATTATCAGTGATTATCTTTCTAGGGTAGCCAAACCTAGAGAGGATGTGGTCTTCAAGTAATTTAATGATAACAGAATCTGTGGCATTCCTAGAAGGGATGGCCTCTATCCATTTTGTGAAATAGTCTATGGCTGTGAGAATCCATTTGTGTTGGGAAAAGGAAGCAGGATGAATCTCCCCTATGAAATCTAGGCCCCACTGTTGAAAGGGAGCCTCAATAGTGATAGGTTGTAATGGTAAAGGGAGGAGCTTTCTTTTTCCCTCAAAGATCTGGCACTTATGGTAGGCAGCTATCATTTTGTGGATATCATTGAAAATGGTAGGCCAGTAATAGCCATCTCTGAGTATTTTGTTAGCAGTGGCTTTCCAGTTTAGATGGCCTCCACACTGTCCTGCATGGAACTCATGTTTAACCCTCTCTGCTTGAGTTTTAGGTAAACACTTAAGCATCAAACCATTTGCATTTTTCCAGTATACAAATTAATTTAAAATGCAATAGTTTCTAGCCTTCAACTTTTGAAACCTTGCCTTAGTCTTTGATAAATCAGGAGGAGCATTAAGATTTGTAAGAACATACAGGATGTCAGCATACCAAGGGGAGTTTTGAAATTGTTCTTCGACAGTAGGATCAGGAAATCCTTCATGTTCATCCAAGGCATCTACCATGTTTATGTCAAGGGCTTGTAAGTTATATTCAACCATTAGTTGAGCCAAGCCCTAACCTTTGATAAGTTTTGTGGGTTTTGTTTCGAGGTCATACTCTAGTATTACAACAATCCATTTGCCCCTCTTTCCATCTGGATCTTGGGACAAAATGTATTTTACCACTATGTTAGGCACGTAGGAAATGATGTGAGAATTCAGAATATACACCCTTAAGTCTTTCAAGGCCTTTACCAAGGCATAGGCCTGTTTTTCCATTATGTTATATTTCAAGGGTGCATCACTTAGCGCCTTGCTGAAAAAAGAAATAGGCTATTCTTTGTCCCTCTGGATTAATCTCCCGCAACGGGGCCTAACGACCCCTTTGTGTGCTCTAATGCAAAGGAGAAGATAAGGAAATATTTTGAAAAATCTGGGCTGATTAGGACTGGTGCCCAGGTGAGTGCAAGTTTAACTAATTCAAAAGATTTTTTAGCCTCTAAAGTCCACTTAACCCCTACATATTTTTTCAGCATGTTTGTCATATCTCTGAGGAGTTCTGCTAAGTTGGGAATAAACCTCCTTAGGAAGTTAATTTTTCCAATAAAGGACTGAAATTATTTTATGTTTCTTGGGTGGCTAATCTGTAGTATTCCCTCAACTCTTTTTGGGTCTATTTTAATCTCCTTTTCTGATATAATATGGCCAAGAAGCTTACCTTCTTGAATGCCAAATACAGTCTTCTTGGGATTCAAAGATAGACCGAACCTTATAAATTTCTCAAATACTCTTCTCAGATGTTTAAGGTGCTCCTCATCAGTCTTGGAATAGGCTGTTATGTCATCAAGATAGATGACAATGAAGTGCTCTATTTCCTCTGAAAAGGCGATGTCCATATCTCTTTGGAAGGTTGCACCAGCGTTCATTAGTCCAAAAGGCATTTTCACATACATGAACATGCCCCATTGAGTGGTGAAAACTCTCTTGAGCTGATCTCCTGGGAGTACTAAAACTTGGTTATAGCCTGAAAATCCATCTAACAGGGAGATCCTTTTTGAGCCAACTACCCTTTGCATGATGTGTTCCATCTTGGGTAAGGGGTAATTGTCCTTAAGTGAAGCTCTGTTAAGGTTTATAAAATCAATGCACAGTCTGATCTCACCTGTCTTTTTCCTCACAGCTACAAGGTTGGATACCCAATTGGAGAACCTCACAGGCATTATGATTCCTACCTCATGCATTTTCTTGATTTCCTTTTCAACTAGAGGCAGCTGTACTGGGTCGATTCTGCGTAGTTTTTGCCTGAAGGGTTTTTGGTTTTATTTAAAGGGGATTTTGTGTTGGATGATGTCTGTATCATAGGATTTTAAGTCCTCATAGCTCCAAGAAAACACATCAATAAAATATTTAAATAAATCCATGTATTTCTTCTTGATGTGTGCTAGCAAGGATTTAGCTAATTTAATCATCTTAGGCTTATCCTCAGTGCCTATATTGCATTCTTCAACATCAGACTCTGTGTGTTCTATAGTGGATTTATTTGCTACGTCGTTAAAATAAAAAATGTCCTCTAGGGGTGCCAATCCTCTGGGTATATTCTTGTCTTTGGACTGCAACACCTCTATTTCTTCCTTTTCTGTGTTCTTGTATTCTTCAGTTCGAGTTCCAAGTTCTTTAGTTAACATGTTTATTTCTACGTTGTGGGGTGATTTTTCTTCAACATGGGGCTCTTTACTCAGGCAACTTTCATTGGATTTAGAGTCTGAATAAGAGAATTCAAACTCATTCCTGCCAATAAGTAAATCCTCTATCTACTTGTCACCGTCAAATAATTTCCAATACTTCTCGTTATCCGGCACTACAGGCTTGTATTTGGTTTGAATAATGATCTCTTTGTCACTAGGTGATTTTTATATGAACTAGCTATGCAAGATAATCCATTTGCAATAATGTTCTGAATCCTAGGAATGAACACAAGCTCGTATTCTACAAAGGTTTTCAGTAAATCCATAGCATCATTTCTGTATGCCTTCAATCTAGGATGCTTTGCGGTGTACTCTCCATTCACTTGTTTGATGACTAACTTAGAGTCTCCATGTACAACTATCCTTTGGGCTCCTAGTTTTTTTAATAGATTCAATCCTCGGATGAGAGCCTCATACTCTGGAATGTTGTTTGTACATTTAAAATCTAGTCTGAAGGCATGGCTCTCAGTGTAGTTGCTTTTAGTATTGTGTAACCACACTAGCTCTTGCATTCTTCCTAGTGCAAGACCCATCAAAGTTCATTCTCCATAAGGGATTGTTTACATATTGGCTATCAGTTTCATCCTTAATGATGTGTTCACCACTATGTTGTAGTATGGGGTCTGCACTGTGGTGTGGAATGTTTTTTTCTTCATGATGTGCATGGATTTTAGAGTGATGAGTAATCTGCAGTTTGCAGTCTTGGTTTTGTTCGCTCTGAGTTCCTGATTCAGCACACTGTTCAAAGGCTTCTCTCTCGTTTTCCTCTATATCTAGAGTGGACATTATGTTAAGATCTATGGGCTCTACTCTATTTTTTGCATCTCAGTCTTCTAGCTCTGGCTCATTTGTAAATTTGTCGTTGCAAAGGATAAAAGAGTCCAGATCAGTATGGATAGAGTACAGGGCTGAATTTTCAGGTTTTTCAGGGCTTCTAACCATAAAATTCATTTGTGCTTCTCTATATAGTCTCCTAAGCTGGCTAAAGACAGGGATTGTGGCATATGACCCATCCATCTATGTTGTACCTTGCAGCTTGGCACCCCATGACCTTGATAGCAACATGCCATACTTAGGAGGCACCTCTGCCACTACAACATCCATAACCATGCACTTGGCTGGGATCTGGGTTAGGTTTACACAAAGATCTTTGATTAGGCCAAGGCACTTCACTCTGCTAGAGTCAAATGAATATAAATCCTTATAAGGACGGGTTATCTCTAGGCCTAAATTCTCCATAATTACCTTGGGCATAAGGTTGTGTGAAGCCCCAGAGTCATGCATAGCATTTTGAAGGATCTTGTTGTGGATATTGAGGCTGATATAAAAAGGAGGTACTACCCCTTCCTGAAACTTCCCTTCTATCTTTGGGCCAAACAGAAGGGTTGGTTGATCATCACTTAAGTTGACAGTGTCACTGTTTTCTCCTAGATTTAAAGCTTTCAAAATTTGGCCTTTATAAGCCTCCTGGGTGGCCAAATCAGTGAGAGGCACTGAAATTTTGATCTTGGCTATCTCACTTTCCAGATTGAAAGGAGATGGACTCTTTGAAAGGCTCAATTCTGTTTTATTGGCCGCCATTTTATTGACAGAATCAGATTGATGATTCTCACTATGTACAAGGTTTGAAGTTGTTTTATCAGGAGCATTAGCTGCAATGCAAGTGCTACTAGTTTCTTGACTTTGTTTATCAGTGTTTTGGCTATCTTTCTCTTTGTTTTTCCCAGAACTCTCATCTGCTGATTTGTTACTTTCAGCAGTCAATTTAGGAGTCTTCTCAGGTCTTTTCTTAATGGTAATCTCAGAGGCTTTTGGTTTGGAGTTGTCTAAGCTCTTCTTGCTTCTAAGTTCATATTGTTCTGTGACCTGCATGATGGAATTTTAAAACCATAACCTATAATCCTCAGATTCTAACCTTTCCTCATCCCAATGTGAGTATGAGGTCTGATTATCTTCTATGGAACAGGTGTGGATCAAGTTGTTTACTTCCACCATGTTTATTGTGGTTCCTTCGGACTCCTCTATTATCCCCTCATATTCATCAAGGAATTTCTCTTGAAATGGGGGTATGACTTATTGATCCGAGTCTCTCTGTCTGTTTGGAGGATTGTTTCTCCTAAAGTTCTGGTTTTGGTTTCTGTTCTAATTACTAACTGTGACAACCATTTTCTCCATCATTTTCTCTAGCCTTTCCACGTTTTTGGCTAGACTGTCATACTTGGGATTAGATGTGGAAGCTGATGTGTCATCCCTATAGGTTACCTTCTTCTTAGCTCTCATTCTAGCTCTTTTCTCAATCAGGTTTGCCTCTACACTCACTTCTCCTTTTTGCATGTCTTCCAATGTGTTATAATCTCTATCCCTAAGCTGATAGGCCATGTCAACATCAAAGCCTTCAGGGTATTTCACTAGGGTGATTCCTTGGGGAGGTTTCATGTGTGGTGGAAGAGCATTGTAGACACTATTAAATCTAGTAGAATAGTAATGGAAACTCTCTCCTTGATTTCTTTTCAGATTTTTATATTCTGCTAGTATTTGGAGAGGGTTACTTTTGAATTCCCATTTTTTTATGAAAGTTTGGTGTAAAGAGGGAAGGTCATTGATGCTATTAGGAGGTAGGCCTTTAAACCACTTATTCACTTCTCCTCCTAGACTCTGAGCAAAGATCCTCATATTAATGGTTTCATCTTCAATTTCCATATAGTCAAAGGCATCTTCCATCCTATCTACATGATGCTAAGCTATGGTAGATTCCTTTCCAGTGAAGTGAGGGATTTTTGACTGATAATCATTGGGTAGTGGAGCCAAAGGTTGTGATAACACCAAGCGGGAATACCATGCTACCATGATGGTGCTTTGTGGAGGTTAAGGATTTTCTTGAGCAGTAGGTATATGGATGACAAAAATTCTAGGACCAGCAACACACTGCTGAGCTGATTTAAGGTGATAGAGGCCCAAGTTCTGAATGAAATGAATATCAGGAGGTGTGGATGGAGGGATCTCTCTATCCCTGTTATGTTGACCACTATGAGATGGTGAATTTGGAGGCTCAGAGTCTAACTGATCTAAAGCACTGACTGATTTAGTTCTTGGTAGAGTGTTTGGTATGTCTAAGTCACCCTGAGTGTCTGATAGAGCAGTAAAGTTTTTAGGGGCTGAATTTTCTCTATGAATGGGTCTGATAATAGTCGGCCTTCTAGGGGTGGGAGATTTCCTAAGAATTCTCTCAGGGTTGTCAACTATTTCAGGTGGGTTTGGATTAGGATAAGCTCTAGTATGAATGGTTCTTGAAGCCAATATGTTTTTCTCTTCACCAAGAAGCTTAATCCTATGTGTTTCTTCTAATATGGTTGATGTTGTAATGCAACATGGTCTCCTAGTGGAGTCTTGTGAAAACAAAGATAATCAGCAGGCCTACTGATCACCAGTGGAGTCTTTAATCATTAAGGAACTGTGGAGTCACCAGGTGGAAGGTTTAGGACATGGACACTCAAATACTATTAGAATAGTCATGGACACTCTCTCCCTGATTTCTTTTCAGATTTTTATCTTCTGCTAGTATTTGGAGAGGGTTACTTTTGACTTTCCATTTGTTTATTAAAGTTTGGTGTAAAGAGGGAAGGTCATTGACGCTATTAGGAGGTACACCTTTAAACCAATTCTTCACTTCTCCTCCTAGACTCTGAGCAAAGATCCTCATCTTAATGGTTTCATCTTCAATTTTCATATACTCAAAGGCATCTTCCATCCTATCTACATGACGCTGAGCTGTGGTAGATTCCTTTCTAGTGAAGTGAGGGATTTTTGACTAATAATCATTGGGTAGTGGAGCCAAAGGCTGTGGTAACACCAAAGGGGCATACCATGCTGCCATGATGGTGCTTTGTGGAGGTAAAGGATTGGATTGAGCAACAGGTATATGGATGATAGAAATGCTAGGACCAACAACACACTGCTGAGCTGATTTAGGGTGATAGAGGCCCAAGTTCTGAATGAAATGAATATCAGGAGGTGTGGATGGAGGGGTCTCTCTATCCCTCTTATGTTGACCACTATGATATGGTGAATTTGGATGCTCAGAGTCTGACTGATCTAAAGCACTGACTGGTTTAGTTCTTGGTAGAGTATTTGGTAAGTCTAAGTCACCCTTAGTGTCTGATAGAGTAGTAAAGTTTTTAGGGGCTGAATTTTCCCTATGAATGGGTCTGATAATAGTCGGCCTTCTAGGGGTGGGAGATTTCCTAAGAATGCTCTCAGGGTTGTCAAATATTTCAGGTGGGTTTGGATTAGGATAAGCTCTAGTATGAATGTTTCTTGAAGCCAGTATGTTTGTCTCTTCACCAAGAAGCTTAATCCTATGTGTTTCTTCTATTATGGCTGATGTTGTAATGCAACATGGTCTCTCAGTGGAGTCTTGTGAAAACCAAGATAATCAGCAAGCCTACTGATCACCATTGGAGTCTTTAATCATTAAGGAACTGTGGAGTCACTAGGTGGAAGGTTTAGGATGTTTCAAGGATGTTTACTGCCCACCACAGTGATTAACTACCAAACCAAGGCTACTATGGTCTTGTTTGAGTTCTTAGAAGTGTTTAAATGAGTGTTCTATTCAAAGTTTTTCCCTAACAGAGTCGCCATTATGTTGGCGGACGACAATGGGACACATGAGAAAATATTAGCGATTAAGGAAACTCATATTTTTCCCAGTGGAGTCGCCATTATGTTGGGGTTCCAGTGTTTTGTCCAGATTGGTAAGACCAAAAGACTAGACAACATCAAACCACTTTGGGACCCCAAGACCTAGCCCTCCTAGGTCCAGAGAGGGATCTCTCTATAAAGGCAAAGAAGAATATATATTTGAAGTTTGATTTAAGGTATCAGGCTAGTTATAAGGCACGAGGGTTTTTTTGTTTGTTTGTTTGTTTGTTTGGTTGTTGGGAAACATGAAGGAAGGGTTCAATGTGAGACAAAGAAGTGGGCAGAGAGGATTTCGACAATGGGGAGATAATTCAAAGAACACTTGAGACCATTTGGAAATGGAGTTATAAAAGGGTTTACCTGCAATTCAATATCCAAGGCTTTCAAATGGGCTAGTCATCTAAAATAGAGGATCTTTTAAAGATGATAGTGTGGGATGAAATGATAAGGAATGAAGGTGAATGACAAGGAAACCTTCCAAGGTGACCACCTTGGAGCTGATCTAGGGACAGGGCATGCCTTAATCGTCTATGACCAAACTCCTAAAGAGGCTAACTCTTCAGACAAGGGAAAACATTAAATATTTAACACAAAGATGAAGCCTGAGATCAGAGAAAGGATTTGAACTTTCAATGCTTTGACATTAAACTCAAGGGAACTTAGAGAGGTTCAACTGTTGGAAAAGGATCTTAGTGAGATAGAATCAGTTCTAAATCTCCCAGTATCCCAATTATTTCAATTAAAACTAGAAAATAACATCAAAGAACTGACATCTTAAATTCAGACATCAGCAAGCAGTGATAACCAACTACTCTACTGGTTAAATTATCTAGAATTAGTTCTCAGATTGCACAATTCGTAGAAAAAAATCAAACAGAAGAAGAGCAGGAAGCATTAGGGTACCATGCAAGGGTATATCCTAAGCCAGATTACTGATTCTTATCAGAGAAATGAAATATGATGAATTACAGAAGGAAAACAAAGACAAAGGTAGAACACATCACCACTGCTTTAAATCAGGATCCAATGAAACATGCTTGTCATATTAAAGAGCAACAACAGTCATATACAACATTTTCCAACAACTTGATATTCAGTCTGAAATCATCTCCTCAGCCTATTTTACAACTATGCACACAGAACTATATCTCAAGAGAAATAGCTTACAATCCACGGTTATCCAAACAAAAACCTTTACAATGTATTTCTCATGAGTTTTATAGCTGAAAGAGAGGCATAAGAGGTAGAAATTTTAATGAAACATTTAAAACAGAGGAAGAAGAGAGCTCAAGGCCCATTCTTTCTTAATATCCTTTCATTGACTTTCAGTACTCTTTGGATGAAAGAGTGGTCTTCGACAGGCTGATCATAACTTCACAGGTATGTTCTTCGATGTAATTTTTGGCTGTTTGTACTCTGTAGTACTTCTGGGACAAGAAAAGGTAGATAAATGACTTCAGGTTTTCCATACTGTATAAAAAATTCTCTGGCTATCTTAGGACTTTTTGTTAGGGTGGAGGTCTTCTCAGGAACGTTGATGGAGAATAAAATATTATGGGAACTCATCCTTTCTTGGGAAAGAACCTTTTGCTGATGTGAAGCACTGATAGGATTTATTTTATGTACTTTAGGATTTATTAGGCTTTCTGTGTCATTCATAAGGTCTTCAATCTGTACATTCACCCTCTAATATTGGATTAAAGCTTCCAATCTTCAATAATAGGCTTCAAATCACTTTAAACCTTCATTGATACTCTTTGCCGCTTCTGTTGACTGTCTTTATCTGTGAAAATGCAGTTTTAATGGTCCTCGAGGTTTGACAGAGTTAAACACTGGTCTTTTAATGAAATATTTCATTCAACAACCTTCCCAGGCATTTTCTCTGCAATATCTGGCTCAGAATAAGCTTTCTCTGTGCTCTGTGTCACTATGATAGTGATTGTGAGCAATAACGGTTTTCATAGTTTGTAACCCTGCAAAAAGACGATAAACATGTTAAGAAAAATCAATGGGAGTGGAGGTTGGATGCTGTGGAGGCCTGTGTAAATGGAAACGCAATAGTGAAAGCAGTGGCTGTAGCGAAGAAAATGGTGAAAACTTTGAAAGAGTGGTGAAATAATGATCTGATGGAGGTCTGGTGAAAATATGGTTTTGGATTGTTGGATTTGATCTGATGGAGGCAATCGACGGTTAGAATTCACCGGTGGGATTGCTTTTGAAGGTTAGGCGGAGAAATTAAATTTTAATGTAAAACATAAAATTTAAAACTTTGGGTGAATTACAAAGGAATATGAGTGAAACGAATGAAATCGAAGGCTATTTGATGGTGGGACTGGAAGGCAGAGGGCGATTTGAATGTGGACTGTTAGATCTCAGGAGGAGATCAACGGTGGAGATTTCCCGAAGAAGTCCTTTGGGAGGTCCGATGAAAGAATATGGATGAAAAATGTGATGGAATGAGGAGTTGTTGGAATTCAGTCTAGTCTCTAAGCCCAGAGCTCATTTAATTGTCAACCAGGATTTGTAAACTGCTGAAGTGAAGTGTACCATATGTACCTAGGTGCTTGTTTCCTAATGCGTTGTGTGTAGTGTTTTGTGATGTTTTTGGTCTTTTATGTTGATTTATGATGTTTTTGGTCTTTTGGTGTTTTATGTTTACAATGAAAGTGCCTAGAAAACTAATGGAAAGAAATTGGTGGTCAAAAACACAGTTGAGCCTAATGTATGGATTGGCAAATGCAGTTGGATACAAAATCTGAACTATGACTAAATAGAAACAAAATCTTGATAATGACTTCTTAGGCAAATGACACAAACTAAACTTGAGAAATGATCACTAAATATGCAAGTTCTCTAACTAGACAGTTAAACACTAATGATGCAATACTCTGTCCTAAGCTCTTTTATTCTATGATTAATTCCTAGTTCTATTCTGCAATTTAATTGAATGCCACAGAACCTATACTCAAAGAGTTATTGGTTTCTTGTTCAAAGTAGTTCTTTTGAGGAAGAGCTCTGTTTTATGAAATGATGAGGAAATTACAGAGAGATTTCAGACCTTATAGTGATGTTGTCTTCTGTTCCTATGGCTATAGATCAGTTGTATTTTTTAGAACAGGAAGATGTTTTGTGAATAATGAAGGTTGTCTTGTTAATCCTAACAACTAGAGTAATCTATTGTGCAATGGATGACAATTTGAATATGAGATGCAAGTGTAATGAGTTAATCTAAGAATGAACCTAAGATGCTACTAAACTAGAACAATACTTGAACTATAAGTCATCATCAAACTTGAAACAAAGTGACTGAACATGATTTAAATGCAATGAAACTCCGGAGTTGTTCTAACTATACTAACATGCATTAATCTATGAAGTTACACAATCTGTTTGTTCATCATTAGTGATATTTTGGAAGAGTTCCTTCTTGTGGAAGAGGTAGAAAAATTCTAACTGTGTACTTGTATGCAATTGAAAACAAATGAACTGAAAGCAAATGAAAAACTAAGTTATCACACCCATACCCTACTCGACATTATGATATCTTGGGCAAGCGTTTAAGAGTGAGATCAGAGTTGATACTTAGTACAAACAAACAACTAAATCTTTCATTATCACAGTCATGTCTTGAACTTCTTAAGGATGTATTGGAAGAATTTCTTCTTGTGGAAGAGTGATTAGAACAAGTGTAACTGTGATAGTGAATAGCAAAAACTACAACTAATTCCTACAGTACTATAGCTATTCATCATTCATCGTTATGATCTGTTGGAAGAATGTCTTCTTGTGGAAGAACTGGAATGAATATAACTACGGTATCTAGTTAAAAACAAATACAAATTCAACTCCTATCCTATAATACCATAGTCATTAATCATTCATCATTTTGGTCTGTTGGAAGAGTGTCTTCTTGTGGAAGAGCTGGAACGAATATGACTACAGTAGCTAGTTAAAACAAATACAAATTTAACTCCTATCCTACAATACCATAGTCATTAAACATTCATCATTTTAGTCTGTTGGAAGAGTGTCTTCTTGTGGAAGAGCTAGAATGAATACGACTACAGTAGATAAAAAAAAACAACTACCAATTCAAATGCAAAACGTAAAGGCAGCTAGGAAAACTTATCTAGTTTACGCAAAAGAAATCCGTGCAAGAGGCAGGGGCCCTCTACCACTTGACGGCATTCAACTCCAAATTAAATCATGCCTTCAAAGTAACTTTGTCTGCTCCATTAACGATGCAATAGTTTGAACATGACACTCTGCGTTTTCAGGAATGTATCACAGAGTTTGCACAAAATCTAGCAGCAAATCTAACACAAAATCTCTAACTAAGCTCTCGGTCTACTCAAGAGTTTATAAAGTAAATGCAAGTAACAATAATTACAAAAATTTAGGAATAATGTCTCTCCTTATCCGAATCATCTTAGGAGTCTTTGAGGTGGCTACGTGAAGGAGAAAAGACACCTGGACTGAGACAGTCCTAGTAGGAGTCTTCCTTCACAAATGTGTTCCCACGTGCATAACCGTACCCAGAATTCATTTCCTCTTCCATGATGAGCAACAAACAATGTAGGCACGACGTGGATCATGCCCATATGCGTTTTTCCTCAAGAGGCCACCTGGAACATACTCAAACATGAAGGTAGCTGCAGAATCGCCGGTTAGCTACGGAATGTCTGCATTCTGCAGCTAGTTCCGGTCAAAATGCTTAACAATGGAAAAAATCACAAAATTCAACAATTCAGTCATGTAAACCATTCTAGAAGTAATTTTAACTATATTTATTGATCAATTGGGCTTAAGATAGAAATGGACAAGGGAAAATGAGGTAAAATGAGGTGAAGGAAAGCACAAATTTGAGGCTCAACAAGGGCCGTAGATCTAGATCATATCAATGGACGAGATATTTGGGAAGAGATTTCGGAGACAGAAGGGGGGAAGTGGTTTTCAGAAGAAAACAACTATTTTCATGCGGCTTAGGAGTAGTTTTGGAGCTTTCCCAAAAAACGCGATATGCTCTGCCGCCTGACACGTGTCCTCTTCAAAACCACCCATTTCGCATATTTTTAGAGTGTTAACCTTCGGGTGCAGAAAAATGCGAAACACAATGGTAACCGTTGGATGAAAGGCAGAGAGATCCGACGGTGCGGGATAGTGTGCGATATGGAAAGATGCACGGTCGGTATGGTGGGGAATAGTCAAAGGCGGGTTCACTTTGGGGCCGTCAGATCTGTATAATGGATGGTCAGGATCAAACGAAGGGGCACCAATGTTCCAAAGGGAGAAAGGTTATAATGGTGAGCAGAAAAAATCCTGACCATCAGATCAAAGGGAATGAACGACGGGGATTGAATCACAATCGGAGAAGGCAGGGGGCCAAAACTCCGAGTTTCGAACTTGCGATTACGCGTGGACTGTTGGATTTGCGAGAGATCAACGGTGGAGATCTGATCGGAGGGGGAGTGATGGATGGAATTGGGGCGGAGTTCAATTCAATCTGGGCCGTTGGTTCTTGTGGATTCAATGGCTAGGATTGAATCGACGGATCGCGAATCAGAGGGGATAGAGGGTGGCACATTAAGATTTTGCGATTAGCGATCGTGCGAGGGTCGTCAGATCGTGAAAGGGATCAACGGACAGTATTTAATCGGTGGTAATGGGATGATGTGATGGGCGCGGTGAGACCTAAGCACTGGCCGTTAGATCTATACAGATCAACAGTTGATATTGCATCCGCGGTAGATAGAAAAAATGATATCGCATCGAAAAATTTCGATTTACAAATCAAATGCGTTCACAATCAAAATTTTGATTGCGATTAGCACCATGGGGCTTAGCGCCTGGTCTTGGCATCGGTCGTATGTGGAAAAAGGGGCTGAGGGCTAGGCCAAAAGGGGCTTAGCGTGTAATAAGGTAAAAAGTGGGTTTTTGGCCAAAAAACAGAGTTTTCAAGGCTTAGAAAGGGGTTCCGGTAGAGGAATAAAGGGGTTTTAACACAAAATGAAGAGATTCACATGGTTTTTAAAGGGGAATTTGGTGGTTTAGATGACTTAAGAGGGGATTTTGGGGGTTTTTAAGGAAATTTGGAGAAGGGAAAAAAGGGGTTAAAAAGGGGAATTGGCAGGGATAAAAGGGAGCAAATGGAGGCTTTCTTGAGCACAATTTTTTCTCACACAGTGAGGCTTTCTTGATGGAAACAATAGTGAAGATATTTCCAAAGGAAAAAAACACTCAGAGGCTTCAAGAATGATATGTTTCTAGAGGAAATGTATTTCTTGAGGGCTCAGAAAAATATTTAGCCACCTGTTTTCTTGACAAAAATTTATAGGTGGCTAACATCTGCAACAAAAGCTTCAAACAATGGCAATCAAACTGAAAACAAAATTGACATGTTCGTGGTTTAGAACTTGGAACAAAAGTTCCTTTTTAAGTTGCCTCAAATGCCTTCATGGCTATGGAGTTTTTGCCATTATATTGAACAAAACCAAGACCAAATTTCTTAAGTCTTTCTTCAACCAAAATAGGATCAATCATGTCTTGTGCATGCTTGCCTAAACCCTTGCCTTCATAGCCCATTTTTAACATTAACTTGGACCCTATACCTATAATGTGCTTTTCAAATGAACCAACACATCTATCTGAAGAGGAAACTGAAGAAAAATTTGAGTGAATTACCTCTGCTTCACGCATGTTATTGGTCAAAGCCTCTTGGGCTTGATGGAGCTGCATCTCCATCTCATGCATTATTTGAAGAATTTATTCCTTCTCTTGCTTCATAGAAACCAATTTCTCATGAATTCTAGTGCTTTCTCTTCTATCTTCAAACATAATTTGTACCATATCCTTCAACATGTAGAAGTCTCGCTTCATGTTCTCATTGAAGAATCTTGTGAAGGAGAAGGATTTAGAAACCTCACTCGATGAAGTTGTCATCTTATGAAAATGAACAAAATAACTTCAATCAACAATTCCAAAGCTAAAAAAACAATTGACAAAGCTTTTGAACAAAATGGCTGTAGAGTCAAGCTCTTCTTGAAACAACCTTTGGTGCTTCAAGGGTTGCCTTGAGGTCCTTTGGGTAAGGAAGATGCCTTCAACCCTTTCTTCCTTATTTTCCTCTTCTCGACTTAGATAACAGTAGATTTCCCTTCACCTCTAGCAAACTCAAGCAATAGTTAGTTTGCAAACAGTCAAATTCTTTGCATTGTTTAAACACCTTTCAAGTCAAACAAGCAAGGTATTGCTCTGTCAATCAAGAAAAAAAGTTCTCTAATACCAACTTGATCTAAAAATGGGTTGGATAGCCCATTTTATGCTTTTCAAGAACCTCCTACTCAGTTAAACAAATAAAATATCTAGCTTGTACTTAACTTTTTGCAAACTTTATATTTGGAACAAGTGTATGTTTTTTAACTATTTAAGTTATTTAAGTCCATTTGTTTTTTCTGAAATTAAACATTTGTAACATCCATATAATTCAAAAAATAAACATCAACACATAACGGAAAATTTAATCTAAGATTTCAACCGAATATCGTGGGCTACGTCTCCTTGAGCTCTTGTCATCTTGACTTGGATCTTTGGGATTAGGGAAAATTTTCTTTTACAAGTTCCAAACTTAACTTCAATGGTTACTGAACTAAACCAATAGGCTTAGAATACATCTCTATCCTTTTCATGGTTGTCATCACTCTACAAACAGATCTAGGCTTCCTTAGACTTGATTCCTTCTGTTGGTGCACTTGAGCTACAATGAGCTTCTCTATGGCACCAAATCCTTTAGAATTATTTTTTTGTCCCTGAAAAATCACCTACTATCTCTAGCACATATCAAACCTCCAAAATGGACTGATAATTTTCTCCAAATGGGCACTACATGCCAAATCTAGGCCTTCCTCCACGGTTGGCCCTGGGCTGCCCAAAAATTCCCTGTAGCTTCTCGAGCTCTAGAAGTCTTCAAATGGCTCTTAAAATCCATTAAATGCATTCATAATGCCAAAAATATTCATAATATACTATTGGTTCACTGAAATTGGCCTCTAATTGCTCTGGTTTCGCCTCCAACACCTAGTGGCACCCCTCCGCACTTGGGTCAAAGAAAACTTATCTGTGGGTTATCGACCTCTAGAAGTCCTCAAATGATTTTGAAAAATCCTTAAATGGATTCATAATTCTCATTACATTCAGAAATGACTATTGTTTTGCTGCATAAGGTCTCTAGCTGCCCTGCCTAAGCCCCAAACTGTTGTTGGCACTTGCTAGCCCTAGTGGACCTTGGAACTTCACTGAAGCATATTGGCCTTCAAAAGTCCTCTACAGGCTCTAAAAACCACACCATTAGTTCTATAACATATGAAACATCCAAAATTGACTATTTGATTTTTGAATAAGGCCTCTAACTGCTGTTAGGCCTCAAACTACTGCTGGCCCATGGTGGCCCTAGTGGCCCTTAGAACTTCACTGAAGAAAAAACATGCTCAAAATTCACCTGATGGATCTATAACCCTTACCATTGAGTCTGGAGTGTCTGATATAGTCTAAATTGACTATTGGCACTCAAAAATTAGTTGAATCTAGCTCAAGATAGAGCCTGAACTCATTTTGCTCAATGACCCCTAAAAATCCTCCACCAAATGTGGAGAACGAGACTTAAATCCAGTTAAATTTGGCAAAATCTGACATTTATGGTGGCATGTGAAATATCCTTCCAGTCTAACGGTTAGTGGAAAATGTTACCACCATCGTGTGGGCACATGCATCGAAAACGACACGGTGACACTGATTGTTATCGTAACTGCCGGGGTAACAAACTGCATGTGAACACGTTTAAAACTATAGAACCATCAGGGTAAATGGTTTGTGTCGGTGGTTAGTGGCTTTGGCCCACGGTTCCTGGCACTAAGGCCACATGGGTGGGCTGGCCCCCCTCCGAACCCCAAACTACAAACCATTAAAATTTATATTAAACCGCAACCATATATGGTTAAGTAACAAATGATAGGCGATTTAGTAAGGCATGCTGTGCAAAGGTAGCAAGTCTCATGTTCGACTCCAGTGCAGTCCAAAAATTTTAGACCACAGAACATGGGCCAGATGGCAACCTTTGGGCCTGCCACGTGGCAACCTCCTATTAGTTTAAACATCACAAAGTCAACCCACTGACCAATAATTCAATGCCACATGTCAGCCTCTGATCGACTCGAAGGGAATATTCCTGGGAATATTCTAGGAATATTCCCTAGAATAATTTGGTTTTAATTTTCTAAAATTCCATTGAAACCTGGTGAAAGTCTAAAAATTACAGTTTACTGGACTTTTCAAACTGCGATAAATTCTTCATACGGTGTCGGTTTTTCGAACCGTTTGCGGCGCCGGAATTAGGAAGACGAGATCTATCTAGTCGATAAGGTTTGGAACACTTCTGAACACTTTGAATTTTGAGCTATCACTTAGGTCCATGATCCAGTTCTAATCATAGTAGAAGAACCTCGACACACTTGCAATCAGACACTCACCAGGCACACCCCCGTTGCTTTGTGATAGTACATTAACATCACTCTCTCTCTTGTTGACACCAAGAGCCAAGGCATATCTTTAATAATAAGTCAAACATGACATTTTTCTGTATGGGACTCCTACACCAAATGGTTTGAGGTTTGATTTGGAATTCATATCGGGGAGATCCCCTTAATGTTGGCGGGTCCAAAACCGTCAAGATTTTTGGCAATAGAAGGAGGGAAGAAATTTTTTTATGGATGATAAACTCATTGAACCCAAAGTTACATATTCTGATCAAGGCAACAACATGCACTCTACCTCCCCTGGTCGTGCTCCTGAAATTGGTGACTCTTCTAAAACATATCCCACACGAACTTGTGAAATTTCGTAGAATTAGATTTTGGCTATTCATCCCATAACCCATCACTTCACAAAGGAAGTTGGATTGATCCCAGGAGTATCCAATCTTCCATATTCTCTGACAAAGAACAAGACTACCTCTATAGGAGTAGTGGTCACCACCTTGGAAGACGTAGTTCTGTCCACCCTCAAAGATTTAACAGTTTCTATGGAGAACACAAAAGAACCTCCAATGTTCAGCGGTGGAGAAGGAGACAACCCATTACTCGTTGGCATAACCTTCAACTGGTTAGGCGATGACGAAGAGGAAAAATATTTATTATATTCTAACAAAGTGGAGGAGGAAGAAGATGAATAAATGACAGACCAAGATCTTGATTTGAAGTCTCAGGGCCCACTCACACTTTCAGGTGCGCTGCATAAAATGGCAAGAAACCTAGAAATGTTATTAAAAAAGTATGACCTTGACAAAATGGTTAAAGCGGAAGACCACTTGGAAAATTTATACCTATATCTGAAAGCACTTGAGGTATGCTATGATGACGATGCATGCAAAAATTTTCCATGTACCTTGGACGGTAGAGCATTTGTATGGTACCACAGTCTTCCCCCAAACTCCATCCAAAATTGGAAGGGCTTTAAGAAAATGTTTCTTGAAATATTTGTTGATGACAAGACCCCTACAATGTTGTTGAAAGAGTTAGGTAGCCTGAAAATGGAGCCGAAATAAAAAGTGAAATATTTCAATCAGAGTTTAAATCATGTCCTAAATATATTTTTGGAAGATACCAAGCCTCATGATTCTATCACCAAGGAATGCTACACTTCTGCCTTACCAGCAAGCATTGTGCAGTTCGTAAAGAAAACTATGAAACCATCTCTTTCAAAAAACTTTGAAGAAGCAATCACGGTTGAAAAGGAATTGTGTGCAATTAGAGTCATTTCAAACGATGGGCTAACAAAGGACTCCAAAGATGCAAGCAAACGGTCTCAGGCCTTAGTAAAAAAGGCAAAAGAAAATGAATCGTTCGATATTGATAATTTGACTCGTATGGTTATGAATCTGTCAATTGAGATAATAGAGTTTAAACAAAGGTTAAGTGAGACCACTTCCAGTAGCAAGCCCCCGCAATTCAACCTATTTAAGAGAACTGCAAACTCGGGTGGAAATTCTAATCAATTGGCCAAATATGCACAGAGTGAAAATGTAGCACTAACCTTGAACAATTTGGCATGACCGAATACTTTTTGTATCATCAAGATTATCATTCCGATAAAAAATTCCCACAATGGAATCATACCACAATCTCTATTGCTACACATTTCTGTGATACAATAATTGCCGATGAGAAGACAGAGCCGAAAGAAGAAAAGGAACAAGATGCTACACCCAATGAGACCCCTAGTGTCGGGCATGCAGTAAACATGTTCAATTTATTATTTATGACCCAAAATAACACAACCTATGTAATATTCCCAATTAGCCATGATCTAGTTGGAATATTAATTTTTGTTTTTGCTTCTTTGTTTGATGAATAAGAGGGTATGGAGACCCATAAATCTCCTTAGTAGGAATAAAATCACTCCTAATGTGAAAGAAGGACATCTTAGCAGCTTAATTAAGCACCCTTTTGTGTGAAAAGGGGTTGGAGCATGAATACTGGGTAAAATTTGACCAAATCAACAACGTTGTTATGGAGGAGTGAACATTTATCGAGGGAAAATGTAGTTTTGGAGGGAGATATCATGTATGGAGATAGTGGCTTTAATGAGTGGGGAAAAGGGTGAGGAAGGTCACCACTTATAAAAGGAAGAGGATGGTAGCCATAGTTGTTTATTTTTATGTTATGATATTTTGATATTATGGTATGTTTAGAATTGTTGCTCTCTTCAGATGTTTAGCTAAGATTTAAGTGTTGTTTAGCACATGATGTTCACGAGTGGGAATCCCACATCTATCATTGAGTGACCTCAAAGGAGGAGTGTTTGAATTATATTCCATATTCAGGCATCAGGCCAAAGCTTTAGTCTTATGGTACAACGCAGTTCCTGTTGAGGTTGTGTCGTGTTGTATAGCAGAAGTTGTGGAGGGTTGATTTAGGTGATTTCTGAGCTAGATCTCATTAGAGGAAGGTTTCTTTCCCTTTGGAGGGGTACAGTAAAGAAGGCCATGGAGAATCATTGATATATTTAGCATCAGGCCATAGTGTTTTTATCCCCTACATCATAGTATCAGTTTGGATCTACATCATTCTAGAGAGGAGTTGCAGGGGTAGTTGCAGTGGGTGATTTGGGGAGTGATCTCTTTAGTGAAGGGGCCAGCCTTTCATCTAGAGGATCCATTAGAGGAGAGAATACTTATTTTCATATCAGCTTCAGCCATAACTCTTCAGTTAATTTGTTGCAACATACTTTCAACCCTATGGCTGCAACTCATATTGTATTATTGGGTGTTTTTCCCGAAGACCCTCTTGGGTTATTTGTTGGAGGTTGTATAGAGCCTTGATCTTCATTTATTGTATCCTTTGAGGCATATAAAAACCATTTATCATTTGTGTAATCATTTTCTGTAGCAGTTCTCTTATGATTGTGGCGTAGCAGTGTCTCCAACATTTTGATATAGTAGAAACACCTCTATCTTGAGGGTTTTATCTATTGGAGGCTTGTTATATTTTGTTATATGCTTTGTGGCCCATTATTCTACACATGTTTGATACTATTTTGAAGTATAAATAAGCTCCATATTGGTCTCTCACATTTATGCATTATTCTACACTGCTATTTCAAGCATTTTGCACTATATTCCTGCTTTTCGCATTTGGGAATATTACAGTGGTATCAAAGCATAATCTTGGCTAAGCCTATGCATCTTAAGCCAATATGTCATCAGAAGAAGGAGATCCTCTCCCAGATAGAGAGAAGAGGTATCTCAGAAGAAGAAACTGAGAGTATGACTATATTTATGATAAAGAAGACAAGGGTAAAACCCCATTATCAGGAGGAATGAAAGGGAAGGAGTTATCTAGACTTATTTTCCAAACTATGCAGGGCATTAACAAAGACATAATAGAGATGAGGATTGAGAGATATAGAGATTATCCAAGAGAGCTTGTACATAAAGAAATCTCTATATTTTCACCTTGTGGGTGTGAGAATTCAGCTACACCATTAGATATACAACGTGGTACCATGCCTACAGTCTCGGAAAGAGAAGAAGAGGAAGGAGAAACACAAAAGGAGGAGACTCTTTGTGAATATCTCCAAGAATATGAATCTCAATCTAGTAGATTCAAAGAGCATCTAAACTTCCAAGGTTTTTGTCGAATCAAAGAAGATAGAAGACCAAGTAATCACAATAGAAGAAGAGGGTGCATGCAACACACTTTGGGTAGATTCTTTCTACCTAATTTTGATGGGTAACCCAAGAGCACAACCAAGGCTTGGGTAAAGAAGCTAGACACATATTTTCAGCTGCATTAAGTTTCAGAAGAGGAGGCCATTAGAGTAGCTGCATCTTGAAGGTAAGGCTTATGCTTGGTGGTTTTATGAACCTTCTTCATTGAATAATGCAAATATATCTACTTATGCAAATTTCACTAGGAGATTAGTGAGAAGATTTTGTCTAAAACACTCTGAAACTTCTTTGGGGGAAATATCCGAACCCAAGAGATTAGAAACTTTGCATCAGTTGGAAGGATCCATGAATCCAACTCCATTTCGGAGCATTGTTGAAGGGGTTAAAGATCTACAACATGTTTTTCCTAAGGAAAAATCCTCACTTCAGTAAGAACTTTCTTCTCAAGAATAAAACATGAGGATTCCTCCTTCAAGAGGGGATCACGCCAAATGATCTCTTAATGATGAGGTATTATACTATGATGAGGAGGAAGAAAGGGAAGAGCTAGGAAGAGCCTACAGTGCTATAAAAGCAGGAGGAGATACATCACTATTTGGAGATGGAGATGAAGCAATTTATTCAACTAGAGGAGCTCTTGTATCTTTGCAAGAAGTTCCAAAGGATCTTACATACGAAGATCAAGAGCAACATGTGTCTATGGTGATAGGAAATGAGACAAAACAATGGAGGGAGTGTGTTCCAACATTGACCACAGTTTTGGAAACATACATCATGATATATCACTTATATGTGATTAAAAATATTGACACCAATATCACATTGGATGTGCATGAGTTGGTTACATTGGAGAAAGACACCTGAGACCGTGAGATCTTGCAAAAGGTGGGAGAAGATGAGAAGGAGGGCCAACATCAAGTGATTGGGAACATACACACCCATCCTTTTCAGGAGGTTTATGCACAAAATCATGAAGATGATTTGTGTAGTGAGGGCAGGGACAAATCATTCCACTCACATATACAGTCTGCTCTAGGCCTTGATGTTTCATTACATGGAGGCATTCCACTAGGGAGACCCCTTGATTGGAAGATGATCAAATAGTTCTCACAACATGTTGCACCACTCATAAATACACGAAGAGTGGAAACATTGGGAGGTCTTGGTACAATGCAAAGAGTCTTGGAGGAATCAAGGAGGAGGGAGACATTATCCCAACATAATCATTACCCACTCTTACACCACAACTTGCACTAAGAGAGGATGCTACAGGGATGGAGGATGGCACTATCTGTTAGTATGAATCTTTTGTCAGAAAAAGACCACTTTAGCTACGCATAAAAAATAGCCCTAACATCAAATATGGCTGCCAATATCTTCAAATCTGTGGTTAGTTGATCAAGATAAGTACTGCACAAATCCAGAACTATGTGTAAAAAGACATTAAGCAGTAAAAATAAAGTTTTGCTCCATGCATCCAATAGACAAGACAAGAACAATATTTTTTTGAAAGAATTTGTATATTAAGGGCACCTGGGAGGAAAACAAGAAAGGTGTTTCCAATTCTCCTCAATGGGATGGGTTATTGAAAGTCCTCAATGCTTCATATCTACCATTTCTTTCTCTTGTTGGTGTAGAAAACCCAGACAAACATAGAACTCAAAGGGAGCTCACAAAGGAAAAAGTAGAGAATGTGACAATGATAATGGCTTAAAGTCAGATCAAGAGCATAGATCCAGAGTGATCTAATGAGCAAAAAAAGGTGACGAATGAATGGGAAAACCCTTCTATTTATAACAAAATATTAGGGTAGTCTAGGACTTGGTGCATGAATAAAATATTATTAACCAAATTCTAGAACCACCTTTTAGGAATATTTTATTATATTTGTTGGAGGGAAAAGGTATTTGACTTGGGTCAAATCCCTTTATTTGTAAATAATAAACAAATAAATGATTTATTTATTATTTTAAGGAAGTGGTTGAATGATAATTAAATAAATAATGATTTATTTAATTATTTATAAATGATTTAGTCATATTTAACAAGGAATATTATTTAAATAGGATTTAAATAATTATTCCTAGAAAATAATAAGATAAATAAGGATTTATCTAATTAATTTCCTTGTTTTGGGTTAAACATAACTTGGAATAATAATTAAATTATTGTTTCATTAATTATCCCATGAGGAAAATTAAACAAATAAAGATTTGTTTAATATTTCCTTTTGGGGTTTCCTATTTGGACCATAAACAACCTAATAAATGTGTTTTATTAAGTTATTTTACATAGAAAAAGCAATTTTACCTAGGGTAAAATTGGTCTTACATGGTGTACTTGGGTCCATCTAATGATAATAGGTTAGATGACGAAAAATGGTGTAACATATTGGCCCCCAACATGCGAGTGTTAGGAGAAAATCGTATGACCAAAGTACGTTGTAAGAACTCAATCACTAGACATCAAAAAGGGAAGTCAGAGAGAGAAATGTAAGGTAGTCTCAAGTGTTAAAGAACTAGACCCTAAGGAGATGAGACTTGTAGGTGCAACAAGTCTTGTTTTATGAGAGGGAACTTGTGCTAGAGGCGGTGAGGGAGGCATACCTATGCCCGCCGAGACAAGGTACATAAGAATAGTGCGTCCAATAATCAAGGGAACAAACTATAAAGTACATGCTGGCGTAAACATGAGCCAGATAAAAAATTGAGGAATCCCACATACATGCGGTGCCTGGGATAATAGCCAGGACTTATACAATAATATCTGAGTACATGAGATAGAAATACAACCCAAATGCTCCCTATCAATGGGGAAGGGCTCGCAAAATCTGACTGATGCAAATCAAAGAGGTGCTGCAAGTGGCTAAGGCCAACATCATCAAATATGTGGAGCTGCATCGAAGGCTGCAATGAAGAGGTCATCCGGGCATGTGGGGGGCTACCTGCAGGGCCACCCCCTCATGAGGATTGAGACATCTCACACACACCCGAGAATCACCAATAGTTGCTGCTGCGTCACTGGACCGTCAAGTATACGGATCTCGATCATGCTGAAAGGAGTTGGAGTTGAGAAACAATCAAGTCAAAGGGTAATGATAAATCCCTTTGCCTGATCCGAGGCACTGAACAAGAGTGGAAGCTGGAACCAAGGTACACCGCCCTTTAGACCTTTCTTCTGGAATGAATGAGCTGATGTCGATAGAAGGAGGTCCACAATAGGTGAGGCAATAACGAATCCTCAACTAAGGCATGAGAGAAAATAGTATAGAGACTGACAGAATAACACTAATGATGATAATGAAGTAGGGGATACTGAGTAGCGAATGGACGACTTCCCTTGTTAAAGCATAAATGGCATGGATAACCTGGCAGCGACTGACACAATATCATGAGGGATAGGGGACAATGGGACTGAAGGCCATAATGTGCGAAACGAGAGAGGGACCAAGCAAGGAAGGATGGAGGACTATAGCAGGGTACAAAGGAACGCAGGATAGACTCCATGAATGCAATGATGACTCAACTCGAATTCTCTAAAAAAGGGCGACTCGATGGTGCTGCCACACAGTAAAGGTCCAATGGGGGACCATGAAAACATGAGTACAAGATGGTAACTCATGATGAAAATCAACACGAACAAGGACAAGTATGGAGGCAAAGTGGTGCCTCAAGTACAAGTGTTGTAAGTGAGGAAATCCAATTTTGAGGAGAGGTGAAGAGACCCTTCTTGGGTAAAATGTTTCCTATTGAAGTATCAAGTACTAAAAACTAATAGGTACCTAGAGCTCATGAATAGGTCAGGTTGCACTTTTTAGGGTCTGTTCTGCGACCTGGGTAGAAGGTACTGGGCAGAAAACTGCGACCTGTCCCAGGAAATGACCTGAAAAGTGTGACCTGTCAGAGAAAGGGGGTTTCAGTGTTGTTTTTGGCTGAGATCTAGGATTTGTATGGTTGAGGGGAATAGGTTCCCCCAAGCATGTTGTGGTCATGCCAAAATGTATTTAGAAAAAAGGGAATCTAAACACATTTTAATGACATGGTGTGCCATTTGTTTTCGTTATGGTTATGCAGTTTGAGAAAGGAAATGGAGGATTACCAATCTCTTTTAGTACTACATATATGAATCAAATGGACTTTAAGTTTCTGGGTTGGCATACCTGGTATCACTATCCCAAAAAGAGGATTTGGAGATAATGAACTAATGCTCTCTTAGAAAACCTATAGGTTGGTCAACAACAATGTCTAAAAGACTGGGTTGCTGATGTAAGATGAAGGAACGATAAGGGGTATCATCCCTAGAGTGATCTGAAGTGATATGGGACTCTAGAGGTTCTTCTAAATGTGGAAGAATAATGGTACTAAAGTCGGCATGACCAGATACACTAGGAGAGTTGTGGAGAATTGCTTCTCTTGGTCTCTCAAATGTGGGTGCCCCCTTACCCAGACATTGGGTTTCAATGTAATGGCCACAAGGTGTATGTGGTGTGAATGCATGGGTTCGATATAAGGGGGAATAGATAAAGTCAGGGGTGGTGATTTCTTCCATAATGTCATCATCGTGATAGAATATGGGGTGACTGGTGGAAGAAAGACCACTTGACGCGGCGAAGCTACCTGACTCATCATCACGAGAAGAGAGGGTCACATGCGCATCGTCACAAGGGGTGACAAAAGAGTAAGTAGATAAAGGATCTACCGATGTTGAGCCTAGGGTGATCGCTGAAGGGAGGTCAAGCGAAACATAAGGAGAAGTATCTAAGGGGACTTCCACCAAGGGTCTCATGGATGATGATAGGTAGAAAATGGTGGCAGCAAGCTTTGTCATTTCAACATAGGGAGGGGGAATGTCAATGGGAGTAGGTAAATCCTCAAGCTGACATAAAGCATACTGTGCAAGTATGCGAGAGGCAGATTGATTTTGTTCAATCTCGTACTCTCGAATTACCTCTAAGGAGGCGCGGTAATGCGTTATGTGGGGACAATGGTGAGAATAATGGCCATGGACACCACACAGAGCATAGGGTTTTTTGGTGCAAATAGTCTTTGGGTTCTTGGCTGCGGTCGAGGAAGAAACAAAGGTTTTAGGGATCATAGACTCAAGGAACGTGAATTTAACCATGGGTTTAATACGGAACGCTTTAAGGACAAGTATGGGTGGTGTTGTAACTCCTAGAGACGAATCAACATCTGTACATGGCCCCATAGCTGAATTCAAACATCCACTCCTCATAGATTTACTCTCCAACACGGCCATGATCCTAGATCTTTGGACGTAATGGTTTATGTGTTCTCCATCAGCATAAACTTCAGGGAATTAGTTATATTTTCTTTGTTATAAATAACGCGTTTGCATATGCATATTAGATTAGTCTCTGTTAGTTTTTATTAGTCTGCTCTGTAATGTAATTACATTGCCACTGTGCCGTAATATCACCTTTTTGTTATGACTGCATTTTAATATATAAGAAGACTCTGTTTCCAAACGTAATTCGTACTTGAAGATTGTTGCCAAGGCTGGTGTAGAGGGCCCCTGCACTCACCAAGGTTTTGTTCATTATTGTATAGTTCTTGTTTTATTTCTTTAAAGCTCATTGTGCCATAATCCATTCACATGTTTATACATTGCATCTTTCATGGTATATATGCTTCATTTCTGTTTATAATCTTTCATGCTTTCCATTTTACTTCTGTCTTTCATGTTTTATGTTATTAATCACTGATCAGTGTTCTTGTTTCAGGTTATAGATAGGCAGCCCGGGCATTTGCATAACTTTTTGACTAATGACATGGAATTAACATTATTCTGCTGCTAATTTGCTTTTCGTAGTTTCTGTTTAATTTCAGTCTTGCTTTGTTCATTTCAGTTTTTCTCATTTGCTTTAGTAGTTAAATTTAGATATATTAAACTGCTCAAAGCATCTTCAGTTGCCTCCGAAAGCCACAACTGGACTGACGGTGAGGGATTGTATTATGAAATGTGTAGTTTAGTATTAGTTTCCTTTCTGCAAATTTAGATATATTAAACTGCTCATAACATCTTTAGTTGCCTCCGAAAGCCACAACTGGACTGATGGTGAGGGATTGTTTTATGAAATCTGTAGTTTGGTATTAGTTTCCTTTCTGCAAATTTAGATATATTAAACTGCTCATAACATCTTCAGTTGCCTCCGAAAGCCACAGCTGGACTGATGGTGAGGGATTGTTTTATGAAATGTGTAGTTTGGTATTAGTTTCCTTTCTGCAAATTTAGATATATTAAATTGTGCATGACATCTTCAGTTACCTCCGAAAGCCACAGCTGGACTGATGGTGAGGGATTGAATTATGAATGTATGGTTTGATATTAGTTTACTTTCTGCAAGTTAGATATCATTTACTCAAGTTGTTTATGGTTACTTCCGAAAATCATAGCTGGACTAATGATGAGGGATCAGAAGACAAGTTGATGTAATTTGATTTAGATTTACTTTGTTGCAATTTTGGATTTCTTTAAGCATAGTTTCTTTTGTGTTTAGACAGCAGCAAGAATATTTTGGTTTTCATGCTCAATAGTTCACTGTTTTGATTTATTAGACTAGCAGCACCTTTTCATTTCAGCAGCACATTTTCATTTCCTTTCAAGTTTTGTCATTGTAAGTTTCAAATTTCTTTTTAAGTTTCAAGTTGGTAAATCATTATAGAGGATATCATTTCCTTGAACAAACATAACCATACTTGTTTTCATTTTAGAATTTCCATTTCACCTTAGAAAACCAAAAACGACAAAAAGTTAAGAAATAGGTTATCTTGCACATATAGTGCGCCGTACTTCATCAGCTTACGATTCCCGGATTGACAAATTAAATGCAGCAATTTAGGACACACTAAATTGACCAAACATTTTGGCGCCGTTGCCGGGGAAGTGTAACTAGGTAGCCAATTTCTTTAAAAAAAAACACAAAAATTCTAAAAGAAGGGAAAACTTGATAACTTCTTGAAGTATGCTCTCCTCTTGCACCTAGTGTGATCTGGAGGATCAGAAAAGAGAGTTATTGGTTCAGTAATTTCTTAAGTATGCTCTCTTCTTGCACCTAGTGTGACCTGGAAGATCAGAAAGAGAATTATTAGCCCAACTTAAAAAAAATAATAATAAAATGACATGCATAGAGCAAGAGATTCTAGGGGAAGGTTTATAGCTAGAGCCAAGAGTTTGATTTTCACAACTCCATCTTCTTCAAGGCATAGACAAGATTCACCACCATCTACCCCTAGCCTTAAGATTTTTGGAATTCAAGGAGCAGCTGAATTAGAGGATTCTCCTATACCACCTACTAAATCCCATTTAGAAAACAAAGAGACTCTCTCTCATCCTCCCTTGATAGAAAAACCAGAGGACTTTAAGGACTATAAAGAAACTATCATGGCAGAGGAAGTAATAGATGGAGGTAGAGGTAGAGGTAGAAGAGGAGGAAACAATGGAGACAACAATGGTGAAGGAAATAATGGTAGAAATAGGGAAGGAGACAACTTGTTTGGATTCCCTATAGTTGATGAGGAACTCATGCAACAATGAAAAATATCTCACCATCTGTCCTCCCTAAATTTTATGGATTGCGAAGTGAGGATCCTGAAACATTTCTGTTTGAGTTTGAAGTCGTGTGCCGAACCTATGACTATATGGAAGACTCTCAAAAACTCAAACTGTTTCCTTCAACTTTGAAGGGATCTGCTTTGAAATGGTTCATGGGATTAGCCACTCAATCTATTAGGACTTGGAATGATATGAAACAAAAATTTTTGGATAGATACTTGGACTATTGTACGCCCACCAATCACAAGGATGAGGTATTCAAAATGATGCAAAAAGAAGATGAAAATTTGGAAGACTTACTTGAAAGATTTCAATACAACTTGAAAAGAGCAAAGATGAGAAACTTAGATGATGAAACCTTGAAAGCCCTCATATTAAAAGCCATTAGAGATGAATGGATAGATATTTTAAACATGATGGGGAAAGGAGATATTTCTCAACTCCCACTTCGTGACATAACAGAACTATGTGTCCATCTCTCAAGAGGAAAATCTAAAACAGGAAAAGGGCCTAGGGATCCTTCTCTTATTAGGGCTAAAAAATCTGCAACTGGATCAGTAAGTAGGGCAGATATTGGTAATATGCTTGATGAGTTCAAAACTGATATCTTAGGGAGCCTTAGTGAACAACTAGACACCCTTAAAATCCAAAACAAGCAGAAAGCAGAAACAGATGCTTTAGCCATCTTTTGTCCAAAATGTAGGAAGAAAAATGCTTTAAGGGAATGTCCCTTGGATGCAAAAGTTGTAGAAACATGTATGATTTTCTCAGAGAATCATGAGACCAAGGATTGTCCTTCAATTCCTGGACTCAAAGCTGTCTTTCAAGAAGATCCAAATTCAGTAGAATCTCTCTGTTTTGTTGCAAGAAGACCTTGGCAGGGGCAACAAACCCAAGGGTTTAACAACCCTATGAATTTTCAATCCCCACCAAATTGGAATCCTTGGCAACAACCTTGGCCCCAACCTCAAAATTCATATCAGTCATGGGTACAAGGTATGCAAAATCCTTATGGGATATTTGCTCAATTTTATCAATATCCTCCATCTTTTCAAAATCAACAAGCTCCACAACTTCCAAACCCAAATCCACAACTTTCATTGCCATTTCCACAACAACAACCTTCTCAACAAAATCCAAATCCTTAACTCATGCTCCCATACCAACAAAAGACAAATCAACTTCCAGCTCAGCCATTGCCAAATCCTAACAATAAGAATCCTCAGAATACTTACATGGTAGAAGGAAAACAATTTCCTACCTATATGATTGTTCCTCTCAACGATGTACAACTCAGATCTGGTAGAGTTTTAGAAAAACCTTCTATAGATATCCAAGAGCAAGATACCTCTGAGGAGGATTATCTTCAAGTCAATAAGGGTTCTGAGGAAGAATCTCTTCAAAATTCAAATATTCAAAAAGAAAAAGAAAAGTTAACACCCACAACTCCTATAGTTGAGCAACCTACATCTTCATCTACACCTCCTTTTCCTGAAAGACTACAAATTGATAAGGGGGTGGAAAAACAAATCTTGTTGCCTAACTATGACTTTCTAGATGAATTGAAGAATGTTTGTATCAAGATTCCATTGCTACAAGCCATTCGAGAAATTCCTATTCTAGCAAAAACTATAAAGGAGTTGAGTTTCAAAAGACCAGGAAGGAAGCTAAAGGACACAAGAAGAATCCACCTGGTAGGAAAGATTGCAGACATTATGATGGGAAAAATTACCATGCAGAAGTATGTAGATCCAGGAAGTCCAATTGTCAAGACACATATAAATGGGATAGAAATTCCAAACACATCGATTGACTTAGGGGCTGCTATTAACATTATGAGTAGACAGACTATGGACCAGCTAAAACTTCCTAACCTTCTTTTTACACCTACTTTACTGCAACTTGCAGATCGATCAATTATTAAACCAGATGGTGCATTAGAAGATATTTCAGTCTCCTTAGATTCTTGGGAATATCCAGTAGATTTTATGATTTTGACTCCCAAGAGTAATCTAGGAGGGCACCCACTTATCTTAGGAAGACCTTGGCTAGCCACAGCTGATGCTTTCATTAGTTGTAGATCTGGGGATATGTACATTTCTAATGGTAATTCGACAAAGAAATTAAATTTGTATCCTCCAGAAAAAGCAATCACAAAAGTAGGAGACAATGAATGGGTCGATGATGAGGACATTATACAACCTGTCTTTACCATTTCTGAAATCAGTGAGGATAGTCAAATTCTGAACACATTAGAAAATTTTGAGACATCTTCAGAATATGACCCCACACAATTTCAGTTGGAATCTGACATAGAATATTTATCATCAAGACAAATGTCTCTTTACTTTATGGAAGAGTTTGGTAGTTCTACTATTGAGATTTTTCCAGGAAAAACATTGAATATCAACAAACATTTGGAGAAGTCACAACAAGAAGAACTAAACAGAATCTTGCAAAAACATTCTACTGCATTTGCATGGGAGTATACTGACATGAAGGGTATTGATCCTAAGACTTGCATCCATCATATCTATATTGAGGAAAACAGTAGACCAATTAGACAACCTCAAAGAAGGATGAATCCAAATCTTAAGGAGATAGTGAAAGAAGAGCTCCAAAAACTACTCAATGTAAACTTCATTTATCCAATTTCAGATAGCCGATGGGTTTCTCCTTTGGTTATAGTACCTAAAAAGAATGGTAAATGGAGGGTATGCATTGATTACAGGGAATTGAGCAAAGCAACTTTGAAGGATCACTTTCCTTTGCCTTTTATCGATCAGGTATTAGACACATTAGCAGGTAAAAAGTACTTTTCATTTTTGGATGGTTTTAGTGGCTATAATCAAATTTAGGTAGCACCTGAAGATCAAGATAAGACCACATTTACTTTTCCATGGGGAACTTTTTCCTACCGAGTGCTTCCTTTTGGGTTATGTAATGCACCTGCAACATTCCAAAGGGCAGTACTAGGAATTTTTTCTGATCTAATCCATGATTGTGTAGAGGTTTATATGGATGATTTTACAGTTTATGGTAATTCATTTGAAGAGGCATTAGAAAATTTGGAAAAATTTCTTATAAGATGTAAAGAAACAAACCTTTCATTGAGCCATGAAAAATGCTTTATGATGTTTACTGAAGGGATTGTTTTAGGACATCATATTTCAGGAGATGGGATTAAGGTTGATAGATCAAAAGTTGAAGTCATCTCCAAGTTGCCTATTCCAAATTGTCAAAGAGATGTTAGAAGTTTTCTAGGATTTACCGGTTACTATAGAAGATTTATAGAAAACTTCACTAAAATAGCATCTCCACTCTTCAAGTTGCTTACAAAAGACTGTGAATTTAAATGGGATCCTGATTGTCAATCAGCTTTTGAAACTTTGAAAACAAAAATATCTGAAGCACCTATCTTGAGAGGACCAAATTGGAAACTCCTTTTTCATATTTCTACGGATGCTTCAGATACAGCTCTTGGAGCTGTGTTGGGTCAAAAATATTTAATTCCTTATGCCATTTATTACACCAGTAAAAATTTGACTCCCACAGAGTTAAACTATACTGTGACTGAAAAAGAGTTTTTAGCCGTTGTTCATGCAATTAATAAGTTTAGACATTACATAACAGGCTATGAAACTTTTATTCATACTGACCATTCTGCAATTAGATATTTAATGAATAAACCTATTACTAATGGCAGAGTGACAAGATGGCTCTTACTTTGCAAGAATTCAATATTACTGTGTTGGATAGACCAGGAAAACAGAATACAGTAGCTGATTTCTTGTCTAGGATTCAGAATACTAAAGAAGATTCTCCTGTAGAGGATAAGTTTCCTGATGAATACTTGTTTGCAGTAACTATTAAGACCCCTTGGTATGCAGATATTGCTAACTATTTGGTTACAAGGAAACTACCTTCACATTTATTTCCAAGAGAAAAACGAAAAATTATTCAGGAGAGTTCAAAATATTCATGGATTTCTAATGAATTGTTTAAAACAGGGCCAGATCTTGTGATCAGAAGATGTGTCAGGGAAGATGAAATGCTTGATATTCTTAAGGCATGTCATGATGAACCATGCGGCGGACACTTTGCAGACAAAAGGACGGCCTATAAAATCCTTTCTTTAGGATATTATTGGCCTTCCCTCTTCAAAGATGCAAAAAAATATGTCAAAAGGTGTGACAGCTACCAAAGAGTAGGGAAACCTACCCTTTCAAATGAAATGCCATTGCAAACACAGGTACTCATTGAACCCTTTGAAAAATGGGCTTTAGATTTCATTAGACCTATTAATCCACCATCTAAGCAAAAGAAGTATATATTGGTTTGCACTGATTATGTTACTAAATGGGTAGAAGCTAAAGCATTAGTATCTGCTACTGAAAATTCAGTTGTTCATTTTCTTTATGAGGATATTTTTACCCGCTTTGGTGTTCCAAGAGAAATTGTAACAGATCAGGGGAGCCAATTCACATCAAATTTGGTGGAGAAGTTGATGGAAGAATACAAAATCAAGCACAGTAAATCTACTCCTTACCATCCACAAGCAAATGGTCAAGTGGAGTCCACAAACAAAGTTCTTGAAAGTATCATCACCAAAACTGTTCATCTACATAGAAGAGATTGGGCAGAAAGGCTTTCAGAAGCCTTGTGGGCCTACAGAACTACATGGAGGAATACAACATGACATTCTCCCTATGAACTTGTTTATGGGAAAGAAGTCTTGCTCCCCATTGAGTTCCAAGTCAAGACCTTCAAGATAGCAGTTCAGTTGGGGATGGACTTATCAGAAGCCCAAAAGCATAGAATGGAGCAACTGAATGAGCTAGATGAGATCAGACAAGAAGCAATTTTAAGAACTGATCTAGTTCAATATCAAAGAGCTAAATGGCATGACAAGTACATCAAAGAGAAGAAGTTTCAAGAAGGAGATTAGGCATTGTTATTTGATTCCAAGTTTAAAGATTTTCAAGGAAAATTTCAGACTCATTGGCTTGGGCCATATGAGATTGACAAGATCTTTAGCAATGGAGCGGTAAGAATCAAAACCATTGATGAGTTTCAAACTCCTCTTATTGTGAATGGCCATAGATTGAAAGTTTATCATAAGCCACTCTCAAAAGAGGATTTTCTCAAAATTTTTCAAGAAAGTTCTGCAATCAGGCTGGTATAGAAGAATTCTTCTTCTCCACTAGCCTAGCTTTTGTTTTTTTTTTCAGTAAAAAAAAATAAAAATAAAAAATAAAATAAAATAAAAATTGTATAAGCTTGAAAACCAATCACTGATCTACATGGAGAAATACAATAGGACATTCTCCCTATGAACTTGTTTATGGGAAAGAATTCTTGCTCCCCATAGAGTTCCAAGTCAAGACCTTCAAGATAGCAGTTCAGTTGGGGATGGACTTATCAGAAGCCCAAAAGCATAGAATGGAGCAGTTGAACGAGCTAGATGAGATCAGACAAGAAGCAATTTTAAGAACTGATCTAGTTCAATATCAAAGAGCTAAATGGAATGACAAGTACATCAAAGAGAAGAAATTTCAAGAAGGAGATTGGGCATTGTTATTTGATTCCAAGTTTAAAGATTTCCAAGGAAAATTTCAGACTCATTGGCTTGGGCCATATGAGATTGACAAGATCTTTAACAATGGAGCGGTAAGAATCAAGACCATTGATGAGTTTCAAAATCCTCTTATTGTGAATGGCCATAGATTGAAAGTTTATCATAAGCCACTCTCAAAAGAGGGTTTTGTCAAAATGTTTCAAGAAAGTTCTGCAATCAGGCTGGTACAGAAGAATTCTTCTTCTCCACCAGCCTAGCTTTTGTTCTTTTCAGTTAAAAAAAAAAAAAAAAAATGGTATAAGCCTGAAAACCAATCACAGATTGGCAGTCTTATACAGAAAATATAGGGTGAAAATCAGGAACACCTGACACTCTATATTTTCCAAAAAAAAATCTCTCTTTCATTTCACAAGTTTTGTCACCACCCACTCCATTCCATTCCACTTCATTCCATTTCATTTCACTTCATTTCACTCCATTCCACTTCATTTTTTCTATTTCATTCCATTTCATCAATAAAATTCTTTTTCATGACCATTTCCATCTGGTCATTTGTCATTTGTTCATCTCCATTCATCCAAATAATAGCTGTGTCAGTTTCCACAGCTGACATCTGTTTCCGCAGCTGACTCCAGTTTCCGCAGCCAGAAGCAGATTCCGCAGCTACTACTCTGTTTTCAAAAGAATATACAGTCATATGTTATTTCCATAATCATGAAATAAAATGCAGGTGAGAGGATCAAAAATGAAGACATGGAGCATTCAAAATACCAATGAAGAAGCAACTAATTGAAGATCAAGGAAAAAGGCAAAGATTCCAAAGGTATGAATAAAATTTATTTCAAATAGCATTAAAAACACATTTTTATATAGTTATGAACCATAAGCTCCATCCATTATGTGCAATGATTATATTGACAATTCCGTAACCTTTCTCGATCTCCATATTATCCTCTCGCATTCATTCTCAAACGATTCCATCATTAAACCCCCGATTTTCACTCATGATCCAATATTCCACCGGTGAAAATAAGACATAATTGATTTGACCACGGACCCTTACAGCCGCATAAATCCATAACCGTTATTGAAACGTGCTCACATTTATTTCACAGCCACCAAATTTCAAAACGTTGCTGGATGTGTTATACTCTGTTAATCTCTCAGCCGTATTTCTGTTGTGCTCACGAAACCCCTTTCTGTTCTGTCTCACTCTATTTCGTCCTCTATTACGTTATAGTCTGTACACCCATAGTCATTGTGCTCATTTCCACTCTCTGATATCTACCCACAGTCATTGTGCTCATCTCTATGCATTCAGCCGTTCTATTTCCATTGAACCCTCACGCAGGCAAATTTGTGAAGAGCAGAAAGAAGAATGGGTAAATTGCTAAGAGCAGAACCGGAAGGACCTAAGTTCATGGAGGGATATCCGCAAGTAAGGGATATATTGAAGAAAGCAAAGTGGCTGTGGTTTATCCAAAAATTCAGAGGCTATCATAAAGAAGTGACAAAAGCATTCGCAAGGTCGTTTAATGGCTTGGAAGTAGAGATTGGAGACCTTAAGTTTGCGGTCAATGAAGCATCTATAGCATCTGCCACGGAACTTATTCAAGAGGGTGAGCGTTGGTTTAAGAATAAAAGCATCAGTGATGAAGCCTGGAGAACAATCTTACGAAACCAAGGTATGGAAATAACTATTTTTAAAAGAGGAATTCTTGTTCATGCATTGAAAGAGGAATGGGCTACTTTGCTGCTAGTTGTTCAGAAATTCATTACCTGTGAAGGCCGTTTTGGGTCCATGTATATGTACCACACCAGATTGCTGATGAATTTTCTAGATAATCAAACTCTCAATCTCCCATATTTTCTATTAAATAGTTTGAAGAAAATGTCCGTGACTGTTCAGAAGCATTTAGGAGATGTAGAACCACATCTATATCACCACGGTCTTGTAAAAATTTTGATTGAAAAAGAGTTAAAGGAGAAGAAAGACACATGGGAACAATTTCTGATTAGAAATTTCTTTGAGGAACCTCAGGAAATTCCTGAAGGTAGCACAACAAGAAGGAGTAGGAGAAAAAGAATAAATGAGGAAACCCAAATTACTCCTACTCAAGAAATTCCTGAAGGTAGCACAACAAGAAGAAGTAGGAGAAAAAGAACAATTGATGAAATTCAAAATACTCCTACTACTAAAATTGAAAGAACTGATAGGGAAGAGAGACTGTGAAAGAGGAAGAAGAAAGAAATCAAGGGTAAGAAGCCAATAACACCAAAAGAGAGAAAAATTATTGAAGTTATACATCAAACCCCTTCTTCTTCTGAAGAAGATCATCAAGTGCTATCTGAAAGATTAGTTTATCTTCAAAAACAGTCATCTATGGCCAGGAAGACAGAGAAAGGAAAACAAAAACAAAAGGATAGTGTACCACAACGTGTAAGAAGAAGCAGCAGACTTAAGGGGAAATTGAGGAAAATGCAAATAAAGGGTCCTCATTTCATTGATTTGGGAGAGGAAACATCTGAACAGTCCCCAGCTGACCATAGTCCATCTCAGTCAATTAGTGAACCTGGTTCATTTAATTCTCAGTCAGACATTGAACATAGTCCATCCCATTCTCAGCAAGTTGTTGATGTGAGCCCTTCTCAGCCAGATTTTGAAGATAACTCTCCTTCACGACATTTTGGGGACAGCCCAATAAAAATGACACCTGAAATAGACCCCAAGAAACAGGAAGTATATGATTATATAGAATCTTTGGAAAAAGTAGCTACCGGCCCCAGTACTTCGTCCATCCAGCCTCACACAGTACAAGATGATTTAGTCCAATCACTAAAACAGGAATTCTTTGAGCTAGAGCTTTTAAATAGACACATCAAAAATGAAAATGAGACATTGAAGGAACAAGGCAAACTGGACAAAATCATTCATGATAATACCATGCTACATCTGGGAATATGGCAGAAGAAGAACAAGAAATTGAAAAGGAAATGCCAAAAGTTAAGCAGAGCACTGGTTAATATCAAATTTAGGTGCTTAATGAAGAAACCCAGAATGTTGGCAGCACCAAGGAAGAGGAGGAGAGGATTGGATGTGCTGGCTGAAGTGTCAAGGCATATGAACTAAGGAAAGAATATCAAAATTTTGGTTGCATGAGGACATGCAACACCTTCACAGTGGGGGTATGTTGAGTCTCAAATCTGCATATTTTCCATACACTTTTCTATACCTTTTTCACTCACCTGAACCTCCCAAGTTGTCAATATCATTGTATATTAATTGAAAAAGAGCATCTAACATGGTTTTTAATTATATTTTTTTGTTTGCTATTTGATTTAGATTTTGTTGTACATGGCTCCATAGCCGAATTCAAGCATCCACTTCTCATAGATTTACTTTCCAACACGGCCATGATCCTAGATCCGTGGACGTAATGGTCTACGTGTTCTCCACCAGCATAAACTTTAGGAGACAGTTATATTTCTTTTGTTATATATAATGCGTTTGCATATGCATATAGAGTTAGTCGATGTTAGTCTCTGTTATCTTTTATTAGTCTGCTCTGTAATGTAATTACGCTACCTTTGAGCCGTAATACTACCTTACTATTATGACTACATTTTAATATAAGAAGACTCTGTTTTCCAACGTAATTCGTACTTAAAGATTGTTGCCAAGGCTGGTGTAGAGGGCCCCTGCTTAGCTGAGGTTTTGTGCATTAGTGTATAGTTCTTATTTTATTTCTTTAAAGTTCATTGTGCGATAATCCATTCACATGTTTATACATTGCATTTTTCATGATACATATGCTTCATTTCTGTTTATAAACTTTCATGTTTTCCATTTCACTTCTGTCTTTCATGTTTTATGTTGTTAATCACTGATCAATGTTCTTGTTTCAGGTTATAGATAGGCAGCCCGGGAATTTTCATAGCTTTTTGACTAATGACATGGAATTAACATTGTTCTGCTGCTAATTTTTTTTTCTTAGTTTCTGTTTAATTTCAGTACTGCTTTGTTTAATTCAGTTTTGTTCATTTGCTTCAGTAGTTAAATTTAGATATATTAAACTGCTCATAACATCTTCAGTTGCCTCCGAAAGCCACAGCTGGACTGATGGTGAGGGATTGTATTATGAAATGTGTAGTTTGGTATTAGTTTCCTTTCTGCAAATTTAGATATATTAAATTTTGCATGACATCTTCAGTTACCTATGAAAGCCACAGCTGGACTGATGGTGAGGGATTGAATTATGAATGTATGGTTTGATATTAGTTTACTTTCTGCAAGTTAGATATCAGTTACTCAAGTTGTTTATGGTTACTTCCGAAAATCATAGCTGGACTAATGATGAGGGATCAGAAGACAAGTTGATGTAATCTGATTTAGATTTACTTTGATGCTATTTTGGATTTCTTTCAGCATGGTTTCTTTTGTGTTTAGACAGCAGCAAGAATAGTTTGGTTTCATGCTCACTAGTTCACTGTTTTGATTCATTAGACTAGCAGCATCTTTTCATTTCAGCATCACATTTTCATTTCCTTTCAAGTTTTGTCATTGTAATTTTCAAATTCCTTTTTAAGTTTCAAGTTGGTAAATCATTATAGAGGATATCATTTCCTTGAACAAACATAACCATACTTGTTTTCATTTTAGAATTTTGATTTCATCTTAGAAAACCAAAAACGACAAAAAGTTAAGAAATAAGACTTGGCACATATAGGCGCGTACTTCATCACTCTTGGCATTTAACTCGGATCGACAAATTAAATGCAGCAATTTAGGACACACTAAATTGACCAAAC